>PVJA010021169.1:0-35838 GCA_004027025.1 Myocastor coypus
GGAGGAGGTGGAGGAGGAGGAGGAGGAGGAGGTGGGGAGTTGATGTGTCTTATTAGTGAAATCCTCTCACATGACAGGAAAACACTGAGCTGTTAATCACTACAAATCACTACTTTGGGGTGCTTTCTGTGATTCCTGGACAGGCAATGTGTCTTCTCTTCTTACATTTGAGTAGTTTTCCATGGTCTTTTCATATATTGCTTTTGAAAAATTCTCTCTTGTTCTTTTATTTTTGATATCATCCAACAGTTTTTGAATGACCCTTACATTGTCATTTTATTTCACTCTTCATTTCAATGGAAAGTTTCCATTCAGTTACACTGAAGCTCTCTATTTTTCTGTTTAGTTTTTTTTTTTCTTACAGAATTTGAACGAATTTAGTTTCACAATGTTTCTCTGTATTTTTATTCCTAGAGTTTTTTGTTTATTCTTTTTATTTTATTTTATTTTATTATTTTTTATTTTTATTTTTTTTGTCTTTTTTGAGACAGGGTCTTGCTATACAGTTCAGTTCAGGCTGGCCTTGAGCTCACTTTTGTAGCCCAGGCTGGTCTCGAACTCGCACCAATCCTCCTGCCTCAGCCTCCCAAGTGCTGGGATTACAGGCGTGAGCCACCACGCCTGGCTGTTTATTCTTTTTAAAAGAAAAAATGATCTCTTGGTCAGGCCTCCTCAACCGCCACCCCTCTAGAACCGCAATTGACAGCCCCATGATTTCCACAAGGCTTTCGAGGGAGAACTACACACAAAGCACAACAATGAGCAATTTCTTTTCTACACTGAGTCCTTAGCCACGCCGAACCTCCATCAATGCATTAAAATTGTGACTGAAGTGTTTCTCTAGTTCATGCCCCTTGCAGCTACACTGACTTATTGTTCTTATAGATTTCAGAATAGTGGTTGGCACTGGAGCCTCCACGCATTGATGGATGCAAAAGAAAACCCTACTTTTCAGTTAGATCAGGATTCTCCTTATCATAAAAGCTAAAACAAAAAATTGCAGGATCTTTGTATACAAATTTAAAACTAGAAATTTCAACTTCCAACATTTATTGCTTAACTTCTATAGTTAATGTGATGCTTAATTATCCACTTAAGTTGGTACATGAGATTCCATTTGGGGAAATTGTCTGCTTAAAGTGCCATGTGTAAGAATTAGTTTCCTTATATAACCACCCAGGGAACTGTAGAATTATTTTTTGAAAGATATTAGCAAATTCATGACAATTTATAGTTACCTATTTCTTAAATTTCTTAGATTGAACTTTTAGCAGTTACCGATGTATTTTGTTTCTCTGCATTTCCCTTTTATCATTTGTCAATAAGTTGGGTACATATGTCTTTTACTCTTAGTGTACAAGATGATATAGCATGGAATATTTTTATTATACTAATTATCTTCTTGATTTTCAAAGAGTATGTTAAACTGCAAAGAACAAATAATTAGGACCTGCAGTTAAATAAAAACAATATGTGTGAAAGTTATCTTATAAATCTAAAAACAAAAAGATATGTTACTGTTGTATGATTTTTGGTCCAGTGCCAAAAGAAACAACGAGAAGACCTGATGAATGTAGCTTCAGAGGACTCACCGAGATTTCTCTTCCTCAGGGAGCCTAGAGCCTCAGATGACTCTTCCTTTTATTCAGCATTTAAAAAATGGCTAAAGAATATACGTCACTTTTTTAATAGATACAGCATATTTCAAACACATAGCTCATGCCAATGCTAACAGACACATAGCTCATGCATGTGCTTCTAGACACGTAACTCACAAATAATATTTGAAGCACGGGAGGAGGCGACTATTTGTGTCAAGTAGCAGATAAACAAAGAACAGGACATCCATGGGAAGAACCGCCATCCACAACCTTGAGCCCCAGGTTTCTGGGAATCTCAGGCAACAGAAGGCAGCCCTCCCTAGGCTCTGTCTAGAATTCAAGGATAGGGCACCCACAGGCGGAGCTTCCCCCTGAAGCTTCAGGCCTCAGCTTTCAGAGACTCCTCAGCAACAGAAGGCAGGCTTCCCTGGGTTCTGTTTATAACTCACCACTTCTAGGGACACCAACTGGTCTTCAATCTTATCTCTATATCACTACATGTTACCATTGCATCCCCAGAGAAAAACATAGCTTCAATTGAGATAGGATCAATGCTATTATGTTTTGACTTCCCTTTTTAATTTAGCATAGAATATTAATAGGGTTGATGAATAGAATTGAGATAATGCTCCACTGTCCAGTAGCTGCAGATCTGTGGCTTAAATAGCAAAGGTTCATCTTTTCTAGGTTACACTTTCAATACCATTTTAGCTGGTAACTCTGATTCCTCTGAGGCTCATTCAGAGGTGCAGGCTACTAGTGCATCCTTTTCAGGGTGCTCCAGCTTAGAAGAAATTCAAGTGATTACCTAGGTACTGAATACTAAAACTTATTTGTAGAAGTGATAAATTTTGTCCCTACTGGAATGTAGGAGACCTTGTTGCATATGTCATAGATTTCTTAGATTAAACTTCTAGCAACTACCATTGTATTTTGTTTCCCTTTCTCTTCTTAGTGATAAGACGCATACATATGTCTTTTACTTCTAGTGTACAAGATTATGATGCATGTAGGAGGAAAGCTTCAAAGATCCTCGCATATCTTATAATGCTTATTCAATACACATTAAATAGATCAGCATAACTTTTAGCAAACGGTTTGACTAAAGTATATCACTTAAAATTTTTTGCCCAACTTAATATTTATATAAAGCAAAGCCTCTACCAAGTTTATTTCCACAAATATGACTACCTATAAGCAAAGCAAAACTAAATAGGAAATTAACAGCCACTCCAGCCTTGCTTTCTGCATGTAATAGGTAATTTATCACAAGGTTCTCCTAAATCACTATAACTACTATGAAACATGACTATTACCATCAGTTAATGGCTTTTAAGTGACCTGTCAAACTTTACACAGCATTTAAAGGCAGAAACATAATGGTATTATAGAACCATTTTTTGAAAGGTCCTGTCAATGGTGCTGAAATACAGCGCATATATTTCTGAAGGCGAGTTAAGTATTCCTCAGAATTCATGTTTTTCCCATTCATTATGGAATGGTTAAAGACCTGCTATAAGAAAAATATCATTTTTAAATAGGCAGATAGTCTTTGGCTATTATAAGATATCCAGTCCCTGTTCTTGTCTGAAAATGGAGAAAAACTGAAGAAAGATTTAAACTTGATTTTTAAGAACAAATGAAATCCAAGATATCTTAAAATCTCCACTAATGACCATTCTAGTCAGCCAAAGGAGTATTTGGGGTGGTTATTATCTTCTTTAAAAAACTGGATTAATTTCTATATTCAGTAGTTAAATTATAGATCTGTCAAGAGCATAAAATTTATTTTCAACCCCTACATTTCACATATTTTTATAATTTAATGGATCTTTAGACTATCAGTAGATTACTTTTGATTTTAGGTACTTACCATAGTCTTGAGGAAAACAGTGTTTTAAGTAAATGAGTTTATGAGTTGTTTTTTTTTTTTTGTGGTACTGGGGATTGAACTAAGGACCTTGAACTTGCCAGGCTACGCGTTTTGAAATAAGTGCTACATTTTATATTATATCACTAAGAAGATGATATATATACATATATTAAAAGATATATATTATACATATATTTTAATTTAATATTTCATACTGACTGAAAACAACTTATGGTTTTATATTTGATACTAACAAGAAACAAATCACCCTCCTGCTAATTTTTATAAGAACAATTTATTATTAGTAGTAGTAGTACCAAACATTAAACTCAGAACCCTGTGCTTGCCAGGCAGGGGCTTAAGCTGCTGAACTATCACCCCAGTCAGATACAAACAATTTTGATGACTGTTTGTTTAGCAAATTCTGGTGTATTTTATTTTATTTTATTTTTCTAGGTACCGGGGATAGAACTCTTGAGTCTTGTACTTGCCAAGCAGCCATTTATGCTGCTGAGCTACATCCCTAGCCAAGCAAATTCTGTTTTAAGCAAGTTCTGTTGTTCCTGTCAACTCAAGGCTTCTGCTCAATATTTGTTCAGGTAAAATAAAATAACATTACAGTGGACTCTAAATTACAGTAAAAATTCATCCTTTTCATTAAAAAGGCAACATTCTAATTTAATCATCTTAATTTCCTGTATGGCTGTAGTTCTAGTTTAGCAGAGCACACACTGAGCAAAGCTTAATCCTAGCCAACTTGTGTCATTTATTTATCAAGTTAAATTGTGAATATGTTAAGTAAACATATGAAAAAATATTAAACAGTATCACTTTAGCATTTAACTTAGTGTTAATGTTGAAATTGATGAGAATGTAATAGAACATGTCAATCTGATCTAAAATTAATACTTTTATTTCTACAATGTGTGCAACAGAATCCGTATTATACAATAGCACAAGATATTGTATGATAAACACCAGTAGCAATCATTTGGAAAGCACAGATGGTATCTAAAATGTAAGCACCCTCAAATTTTGAAAAGGCAAAAAATATCTTCAAAATTCTAAAAAATGTTGAAATGATATAGCAATCATTATGTTGAAATAATGAACTTTAGACATATTGGTGCTTAAGAAAATTTCAAATAACTGCAAATTTACCAGTGGCTATAGAAAAACACCCACAAGAATATTTTACCTGTGTCATTATAACCAGATTTGTCCCTCAGATCCCTGATACCCACTACTCTAGTACCCATTTCAATAATATTTTGTTATATGGATATAATAATTTATTATACAACTCATTGGCACTTTAAAAAAAAACTATTTATTTTATTTCATTTTTATTTTTTATGTTTTTTCTTGTTTCAGAACTTTTGTTTGTTTATTTATTTATTTATTTATTTATTTTTATGGCTGGCTCAGCCTGCCCTGAGGGTAGGGCTGGCACAGTATGTGGTGCCGGGGATCAAACCGCGGTCCGTGCAGCCCCCTAAGCTTTCCTAAGCAGGTGCTTTAGACCACTGAGCCATCCTGCTGGGCCCCTCATTCGCATTTTTAAACCTCAAGATAATTACCTGAACAGTGAACTGAACTATCTATGCCAATAAATGGCCTTTTACTAAAAGAATTATAACCCAGGTTATGGACACCTGCACTTTTTGAGTTGTTTACTAATTATAGAATATCTCAATGCTTTCTCATTTCTCAATATTATATAAAGACCCATTTCTTTGCAAATGAATATTTTTCTGAAATATTATATAAAAACATTTTATTTTATCCAAAACCTGAACCATGTTTTGTCTCCCCAAAGCTGTTTCTGAGTTTCTCCAACTTTTCATAAAACAGACCTTATATTCCTCATGTAATATTTTTATCCATCTATTTATTTTAGGTTCCTATTCCTTGAAGAGGTAAGATATGTTAGTTAGCATGTGATAAATAATATGTTCTTGAAGTAGCTCTAAATTGACTTTGGTGTTATCACCCTTTTAAATATGATTGATACATATTCACTACTATTAAGCTAAAGATTTCTATGTGCAGCCTGTCAATAAAGTGCTTATGTGAGTGAAAAAAACATCTGACATATCTGTGTTTCACAGTTAATAAAAGAAAAAAAATAATAAATGTATTGCAAGAGATTATTACAATTTTGCTTGTTAAGATGAATTAGCGTAGGACCACAGGACATTAACTGGCAATTAGTGAATTACATTTTACAAGAACTGTGACAGGAAAAGAATTTTCCTTGTGGTATTCATTGTCTTTATGGTTTGGTGAATTCTACAGAATTAACCTAGGCTAGCCTAGGTTATAATGGCCAAAGTGATTACCGTTTCACTTTCATTTCCCAGGAATAAAGGATTTGGTTACCTAATTTGTACGACATTTTAAATCTTTTCTAATATGTTACCTTTTAGCTAAATATTTTTTTTGGAAATCATTAATGGCTAACTAATGGTTCTCAAAAATTAAGAACCCAAAATTTCACATTGCTAAGTACATAATTATATACCAGATACAAGGGGAAGAGGTTATTGATAAATGGTTAGGAATGATTTAGGAACACTGGAGCTCATGGGTGAGCAGAGCTGCTGTCGTACAAGTCTGGTAAATGTATACATTACGGAAAATCACTGGGCAATGATGAGTTTAGCTTTTCTTTTTTTACCCATTACCTCATTTATTCTCACAAAATGCCTGTGAGGTAGGGAAAGCAGAGAATGTTCCCATTTTACAGAGGAGGAAGCTGAGGGACACAGAGGTCAAGTGACTTGCCAAGCTAGAATGGGGCCCCAGAACAGGCCTTGGTTCATCCTTGCAGCACACACCAGACAAGAGGATGTCTCCAGTGCCCTTGATTGTATAAGCAGTATACAGCAGCCCCTCCTGTGGTGAGTTCTGTTGCACAATGAACCTGCTACCTGCCTGCCTGCCTAGCCCTGCCCTGCCCATCCTGCCGACCTAAGATTTTGCAGCTCAGGGCTTGTGATACCCTGGGAGTGGATGTGCAGTGTGGCCTGACTGGATTTTAAAAAGTAAACAAAAACAAAAACGAAAACAAAAACTCAAAGGCTGGGCTAATAGGAAGAAAGGACTCCTCCTCCCAAAAAAGTCTGCTTACACACAAAGTGTATATTTTTATACACACTTGTACACACACCTAGATATAGTATATGTAAAAATAAAAATACATGCTATTCACACTCCTGCCAGGTTCCCGAAAGCCAGTGGCTGTAGCACTGATGGGCATGGTGAGCAGATGAGCATTTGTTAAATATACACTCTAAGGTCTATGCATATATATACAAACATACACACTGCCACCTACCCTTGGGGACTGGCCATAGGCGAGGCCAAAGATAGACAACTCCCAGAAGCTACCATTAGTCCTTAATCTGCTGAAGGAAGGAACTGGAAAGAAAGCAGGAGGAGTGTGGTATGGTGGCTTCATCTTACTTCTCCTGAGACCAACACCTTGCTCATTGGCCGAGGGAGTCCTGCCTGACCCTGCCTAGGGTTGGCAGGTCTCAGCAGAGGGCAGTCCACCTCTGTGCACGCGTGCAAGTGTGTGTGAGAGTTTGGCAGGGAAGTGGATGCGTGACCAACTTGCTGTTGTCTGGGCCCTCAGACACAACAGCAAAATGTTGTGTTTGAACCCAAACAGCTGAGTTTATTTGGCAAAATATATCTGATAAAGGGCATTGAGTGAAAATATAGGCACTTGTAGGAAAAAGTTGTCTAATTTAAATAAATGTACCTAACAAGGTCCTTAAAAGTGAAAAGAAAGTCACTTATTTTAAAAAAGTTGAAATACTTGTCACATTTTATCTTTGACAATTTGAGTCCATGGGTTTAGCTTCAAACCAAAGGTCAGCAGTAACTTTCTCTTTCTCTCTCTGTCTCTGTCTCTCTATCTCTCTCTGTCTCTCTTTCTCTGTGTGTGTGTGTCTGTCTGTCTCTCTCTGATCAGTCTACCCATTGTCATTATAGTTTTAATTCTTCTGCCTTATTATTTTTAATTTTATGAGCAAATTATTGTCTTCATGAAGTTCTGATGAGTTCATTAACACAATCTGATCTGTTTGGTAATTTTTGGAATCCCTGCATTTGTTGGGACCATTCGTATTTTTTTCCGTGAATCACCTTGAAGATGTGTCAACACTGCCCCAATCCTGGGCTTCCTGCTTAGATGACACACATGAATTTCGAACTCTATTCTTGGTTATATTTGAGGGCAGAATGCTTGAGAGCAGGGATTCCTCCCTCATCTAGGCTGCCCAAAAGTAGTTGGATTTAAATAACCACCAGAAAATCTTTAACTTCCTTACACTCACAATTGCATTTTAAATGACACATCTTCCATACCATGTCATGAAAATTGCTGTGACAATGACAAAAGAGAACAAAAAGAGACTGAAAAGAAAATGCCTGCCTATTCTTGTCATAGGAGGCAGAAAAGTTAGGAGAGACAGTGCTGAAAAAACTAGGTCTGAGATGGACTCCAGAAAGCCCAGTGGGGGCTGAGATTGAAAGATGACCAAAACCAGGCCTTAAGAATGGGACATGATTGTGATAGGCAAGGCTCTGGTAAGCAAGGGTCCCAGCCCAAAATTAGAAAGATGCATTTGAACATTTACCCTTCTAAATCAACATTACTTTTTTTTTTCTTTCCCCTTTCTTTTCTTTGAATGTTGACATATTGCATATTGTCCTCACAATCGTTCTACAGAGTACAGTGTGTGGTAAATGCTTAATTGTTTGATCAATCTTATATACCTATATGTATTAATCTAAACTGATCTGATGATGAAAATATGTAATATAACCATTGTTAAATTTAAACAATAAAAAATATTAAATAAAAAATAAAAATAAAACTTTTGAGTTTTCGCTTCCCATAAAAAAAAAGAAAAAAAAAAAAAAAAAAAAAAAAAAAAAAAAAAAAAAGAAAAGAAAGATGCATTTGGCCTGCTAAGTCCTCTAATGTGGTAAGAAGTTGATGGATGATGAGTACAACCAAGTCTCTACCTGTTGCCCTTACAGGATGTCTGTATTCCTTGTTTTGTTTATCCTGATTATTTCAATTTATAATTAGTGATGCTTACAAAAGTATGACTGCTATGTGTCCTGAGCTCCTAAAGACCTACTGTTAGTTATGCTACCTCCTTATCTCTTCATGGGTTGGCTTCTGAGTGCTTTGAATTGTGGTCCTTTCTTTGAACAACACCCCTGAAGAGAGAACCTGCATGACAACTCACAGTCAGGCCACCTCTTGCCCTCAGAAGCTTTTGTCTAATAAACTTTCCTCCTCTTGTACTTTGTTATCCTAAGTCCAGCTATTCTTCACCATCATGAGACAGGATTTGGGATTATGCATGAATCTCACAACAGTCCTGCATGAAGAAGGACTATTTTTCCACTTTACTAACTGTTGCAGTTTATGTCTAGTTGTCCCCACAAAGCCTCATGTAGTCATTGGCCGGGGACTTCTATAGACTGAGACTTGACTCATGAGTCACTGGGATTATGCATTTTAGTACTGATGGGATTATCATTCTGAGTAAGGCTGAAACTATGGGTGTGGTCTAGGGTGGATATCCTAAAGCAGAGAGTCTGAATGTAATATAAAGAGCAACAGAGAGACAGATTCCAGCTGTTGCTGTGGCTCTCTGCTGCCCTGTTTGGTTGGCGGCCTCTGCCACCATTTTGTTGCTGTTCTGCCTCCATGAACTGGATGCTCTCTGCCCTGTTCAACTCAGCCTTGCGCCCGCCGAATGTGGTCTGAAACCTCTGCGAACTGTGACATAAATAAACATTTCCTTCCTTCATTTTGAGTGAATTTGTCCCTGTAACGAGTAAAAAGTAACTAAGACACTAATACATACCGTCCTCCACTGATTTTACCATACGCATCTCCCAACCCCCAACTGATTGTTGAGGGGTTGACTTGAGAGTTTATTTTCCAGTTCAATTATTGCTATCTACAAATAAAATATCCCTTTTCTCTCAATCTGTGTTTAGTCTTATTAGCTTCACACTTTTAAGAGGAGAAAGGAATGATGTCTGGTGTCAAAGATTGATAGCACACCAGGGATGTAGCTCAGTGATGCAGCATTTTCCTGGTAAGTGTGAGGTCCTGAATTTGATTCCTGGTACCAAAACAAACAAAAAATTGATAACACCCTATTGTGATTTTGATCCAAAATAGCTTCTAAAGTCTCATAAACTTCTGAGGTTATTGGATTATGACAGCATGGACTCACTGTCAGCAGGTAACGTCTGAGACAGGTCAGGGAGGACACAACATACAAGGGTGTATCTGCCTCTCTCTAGGTTGTCTTTTTTCTCTGGGCTTCCTGGCCTCCATGGAGGAAGGAGTTTCCCTCTAGACAAGCCTTTCACCATGACATCTCTGTCTTAGAGCCTGTCAGCCATGTCCTAGAGACAAATTAGTACTCTTTAAGCTTTGTTAGGTGGTATTTTATGTTCCAGAGCTGGGAATGTGACTATGCCAAAACACTAAGACTTTGGAATTTGAAAGGAGTATCTGTTTTGCAAACATTATATGAGCATTATATGAACATTATAGAGCTAACAAATGTATGTAAATGTAACCTAAAATGTCTTTTCTTTTTCCTTGGACTGTCGGAAATCCCAATTGTTTTAGATCAGAAAAGTTTAACTTTAGAGTTTGATTTTGGAAAATTTGTTGACAATATCAGTAAATGTAAGATACTTACTTTGGTCTAATCTTGAACACTTAGTATCTCAAAGTAATAAAAACTATAAAAGGCAGTACAAAATATTGTGCAGTTTGATATATCTTCAGCTATATTAAAACCAAGAAGACTCATTTTTTCTTGAGGAATAGAGAAATTACCTTACAAAACAGAATCTTTTTTACCTAGCCAAGCTACATTAAAGAAGAAAAAAATGAGTTATGTCCTACTAAGGGTACAAAGTATTCTAAATTAAGGTAAGCATTTTAACATAGTGGCTTATATTTTAATTTTCTTTAATGCAGCTTTACTATAAAAGTTTACTCAATAAATAACTTTAATTTGTCTAAATTGAACATAGTTTCATAAAAATTATCTGTTACAAACTTCTAATATTTGCTCAGGCCTTCTAGGGTATTATTAAACTTTTGTGTTTGTCATATTTTTATCTTTATAATTTGGACCACATTTATCTCTCAAAGTAAAATAAAAGTTATTCTCTTTTTAACTTTTTAAATTTTCATAATATTCTTGATCATGTGTTTCTTTTACATACATGGGGATGTTCCCTTCTTATGTTCAATTTTATTTTTCATATATATATATATATTTTTTTTAATTTTATTTTATTTTTGCAGTACCAGGTATTGAACTTGGGACCTTATGCTGTCAGGCAAGTGCTCATGCTAACGTCCTGTCCCTTGTTTACTAATCTTTATTACTTTTGAAGAATTTTCTTGACTAATAGAAGTTTAAAATTCCTAAATATATTTTTTTGTTAACACAATTCTTGAATACCTGAATGATACAGTTGTTTAGTACAAGCAGTAAATTCCAAGTATATATTCAAAGGTGAAAGAATAAGAAACTGTATTTATTGGTGTAAACAGAGGAATTGTAAGCAGATTTCTGACAGCTGAAAAGGTGGCACAGATAGAGAAGGAGGTACCAGGGCAGTGGGCAGAGTAGGAAGAAAAGTGAAATTCAGATGTTTAAATTTCAAAGTTGTGTGCCATTTCCAGAGCATCTCTCATGGGATCTCTCTACATAGTTTGACAATATGATTGGCAGGATGCTGAGTCATCTCAAGGGTATCTAATTTACAAGAATTTGCATAATTCTCTCTAATGTAATTATAGGTATGTCATACACTCACTGTATATGAACCTTTCATGAATTTCCAGTACAACAAAGGTTACTGTAAGTCATGCTGGTATCTCTTATATACATATACACTGACTTGGAGCTTTATAAATTTTATGGTTGCTTATTATTCTTATTTCTACTTTAACTTTGGGACAATGGACTGAGGGTTGGCTCTGGAGTGTTTCCCAAGTACAGGAGAACGGAGAAACAACAACCTCACGTTCCCTAGGGCAGTAACTCTGTGGCTCTTGGTGATCCTGGGATAAAACAGTGGTGGAATGAAGAAAATATAGACAAGAGACAAAGTGGAGGTGAGGCGCAGGTCTTCTCCTTCCTGATTCGAGAAGAACTGAACAAGTGCTGTGGTGGTGTTCATTTATACTTTTGCAAAGTTAGTATCAGGAAACATAAGGCTGTTTAGCAATTGGAATTATCTCAGGCAGCACATTTTTCTCAAGACTGAGATAGCTTGACTGCTTTCGGCACTCTGGCCTTGTCTTGCCCTGACACATATGACCAAAGTCCAGCCTCAGCTACACCCTACACCTGTTGTGCTACCTATATGAGGATCATCCCCAAATGCAGGAAGCCTCTTTCAAAATCATATAAAACAAAATGCTAACGTAGACATGTATAACACTGTTCTTTAATAGTTCATGAGCCTTAAATTCTCTAAGGAATCATAGCGTTTTGATAAATCATATACATGTTGAAATCATTTGGGTTTATTTGATTTGATTCATGAATGTTCGTTCTCTAAGGCCACTTAGTAATTTGTAAACAACATCTTTCTTTTTGTACCTGAGAAATTATTTTCTTATAGCCTTTTCCACTTTTTTTTTCACTTCTGTTACTATCTTTTTTTTTTTTTTTTTTTTTTTGAGACAGGGTCTTGCTATGCAGTTCTGGATGGCCTTGAGCTCACTTTTATAGCCCAGGCTGGTCTCGAACTTGCACTAATCCTCCTGCCTCAGCCTCCCAGGTGCTGGGATTACAGGCGTGTGCCAGCATGCCCAGCTACCTGTTACTATCTTTTGATCATATATTGATTTCAGTATTTGTCTTCTGCTTTTGATATCTCATTTTGCTCTGTGCTTGTTCTCAGTGGACTGGACTTCTAGAATTACATTTTTCTTCTCACCTTCATTTTTTTTTCTCTTTCATTTAATTGTTTTTAGAAACTAGAAACTTTTATTGCTTTTCCAATGTTATCATTTTATAAGTTTGGATGACGTATCTGAAAATTAATATTCTATTACTGTCTCATAGTTGTTTTAAATATTTTCTCTGCATGCAATTATGTTTACACTAGACAATACTATAGTTAATACATTTAGAATCAAACCAGCTTTAGAAAAAAAAAGAGCAGAAAACATACTGTATTAATCTATAAAGTTCCTCACAGACCTCTCCATTCTGGAGGGTTCCTTCATCTTTTTATTGTCTCCCTTTGATTTCTTTTTTCTTTTCTTTTTTTTTTTTTAGTGTAGAATTCCTCAAAACAAGTTCATTATCTTTCTTTGAGAACACCTTAATTTTTCCTGTATTACTGGATAGCCTTTCAAAGCATATAGTTGAAATGTTGATAGTCCTTAGTGATCAAAAACATGTTTTCCTACTTCTTTTGGTCTCTGTGGCTGCTAATGAAAATTTCAATGTCATATGAATAAATTTCTACTATAGGGAATATGTCATGTTTCTCTACTTAGCTTAATGTATTTTTTTCTATTCTTCTTAACTTTCAAGAGTTCATGTTATTTCATGCTCTGTCACGAATTTGTTTTATTGAAAACATATACTTTTATGTTTCAATAATCATAGATACAGAGGAAGTTACAAAATAGTTACAGCTCTTGTAAACTTTTTATTGTTTTTCCCCATTAGTAAGATCTTTGACAATATAAATAAACTTTTAAACAAAGATAGTTACAATGGTCTAATATTGTTAAACAGATTATATTTTTCAGTGTCACAAGATTTTACAATTATACATTTTTGTGTGTATATAAATTGTACAATTTTAGCAAAAGTAAGGGTTCAAGTACTCAACACTACTATTATGTCACAAAACTGCTTCACTGATACAAAGGAATGCCTATGCCATCCCTATACAGTTTTATACAAGTTATAGCCCATCCGATCCACTTTCTTTGCAACAATTGGTCTGTTGTTTCAATAATTTTGATAATTTGAGCGTTACACTAAATGTAGTCATATAGTAAATATGTGACTTCTTCAAATCGTTTTTACTTATCATTAATGTCTTTAAGATCTATTTCAATAGCATATTTTACCCATATGTTCCTTTTCATTTTACAGTAACATTTTTTGACAAAGATGCTTTATTTAAGCAAGTACCCACTGTAGGACATATGGATTGGTTCAAGTATTTTCTTATCACATATAAAGTTGTTATAAAAGATATTGTGCAAGTTATTTTTTTCGTCAAATTGTTTATATTTTCCATTTATATTTTTGTATTTTATTTTGTATTTTCTATGTTAATGAATGCCAATTTCTCATCATAGATAACTTTATCACAAATATTAAGGTTCCCTTTATGTCTGTTCATTAAGGATGTCCTCTGCATGTAGGTGTTATTTTATTGGTACCCCTAGGATATATCCTCCCTATTTATAAGGATTCAAAGTTAATATTTCACTCAGCACTCAGTCTTTTGGTACTAGGCTGTGGTAAAAATTGTTACCCCATAAATCACAGTGTAATACAGAGGAAATAATCTGAATATAATATATATGACATCAAGGTTAAAATAGCACAGTTAGTAATAACAATAATTCCAAGTACAGTTTAACTACGGAGACAAAGAATGGATACCATTAAACTGCTACCATTGACACAGGAGAAAGATTTAAATTTATTTAACAAAATGGAACATACGCCATGTACTTATATGCATTAATTTTTCCCTTTTTAAAGTATCTTTACACACCTTTTGTGGGCATGGTGAGTGTAAAAGACAGGTAGGAGACGGGATAAAGTGATGAATGAGGTTAAATGTAGGAGACTGAAGGCCTGAGGTCATTTTGGAAAACTTGGAAAGACAGGAGTGAAAAACGAAATACAATGTAAAGGAGTAGTCAGAAATGGGAGAGCAATGTTTAGTCACTTACCAGTTCATAATCAAGATGTAGTTCAAGAGGGAAAGAGCAGTAGAAGAAAACAAAAGAGAAAGATAAGGAATGTAAACTTGAAAAAGAAGGAAGTAGAGTGAAAGAAAAAAGGAGAATTAAAAGAGGGACATGAAAAGAAGGAAAAAAGAAAGTAAAAGCAAAACAAAACAAAAATCATCACAAAATGAAAAACAGAACAAGACATTGTCCAACCAGACAGGAATAGCAGAGGCAATGAGACAAACATGGGAGAAGAAAAGTAGGAAAAATTTTCCAGCATTTACAGTTCTGTGATAGTGTCAGATCCCTGAAACGTGCTCTGCCCTAGAGCCAAGTTTGTCGTGGAAATGTGCTGATTATGCGGCCTTTGGATCTGGGACAGGACTGGCCCTCTCCCCCTCTCCAGAAGGTACCCAGTGTCTCCTTCTGCTGCTCAAGAAACTTCCGCATTGCAGGCCTCACTGAGTGCTCCACCCTCCAAAGGCGTGGCCTGGGTTCACTGCCCATCATGGCTTGCACTGAACCTTGATTTTCGGCAGGGTTTCCTCAGCAGTTTTCTAGGTGCTGTTGCTCTCCCTTAGCAACCTCTGCATGCTGATGCCACATAAAGAAGCCTTTGTTTGATGTTTCTTGCCCTTATTGCTAATCTTCCCTACCAACATTTGGCAGAGTTCTATAGAAAAGTGTTTTGTGATTGTTTGACCCTTTTCTTGTTCTGGAATCTTCCTGAGATTCTCATTGCAACAATAGCTTACACATCTAAGAATTTGTTAAAACTCTGGCTGCTTTCACACCTGCACCCATGGTGGATACCTCTCCTGCAGACCTTCATAATGTAAGACATTTCATTTTATTTTTATCTAGTCTCTCTACATTAAGTGGATGTGTCCTAACTCTCCCTTTTAGATTTTACTTCATGATATGAACTTGAAACCTAAGCCATTAAATGAGCTATTTTTTTTTTTTACTATTAAGCATAATAATGATACAATGTACAATGGAAAAACTTTTTTCTCTTTGTTTTTTACATGTTAATAGGACATAGAATCCAGATATGCATGCCAAGGCACTTTTGAAATGTTTCTAGACATAAAGGCTCACATTTCCATATGAAAGTTAATTACTATATATTTCCACAGAATATTAAAAATGTATTTGAAAATGAATATTATTTTTTGTATTTTCAGCTCATTGGACAATGTAGGCATTTTGATTATTACTTTCTGGGTATCAAGTTCAAAGGAGAGTTTGTCTCACATACGTTCTTTTCTTTCTTACCCTTTTTATTGTTTAAATTTATTTTAAAGTGAATATAAAAATAATAAATAAGATGTTAAAAATAGTACACATTTAAAAACAAAAAAGTTATAGATAGGTTCATTTTTAATGTGTTGTATAGTACGGGTTTACACAGTCTCACTACACAAATCAAACTCATAGTGATCCTCCTATTTTCAGCCACCCAAGCACTTGGAATTACAGGTGCACACCACCATTCTCAGTCTCAGTCACTGTCTCCATGCAGCCTGGCACTGGGGCTGGCACAGCATACAGGGGATAGAAACTGGTTGTTACCTCTTCCTAAACAGGTGCTTTAATCTGCTGAGCTATCTGGACTACCAAGTTCTTGATATATAGGCATGACTGGTCTTGATCTCATCATCCTCCTACCTCAGCTCCCCGAATTCTGGTAATAGAGACACATGCCACCATGCCTAGAATTCGGGGTAAATTCAATAACATTATACTGAATGCAGGTGGGAACAGGCTTCATTGTAGAAAAGTTTAGTAAGAGACTCAATGAGACGTCATGTTCCATTTTCCACTGAAAGTTGTCCTTGACAGTCTTACTGCACTGTATATACCATCTCAGTTCAATATTTATGGTGAGGCTCTGATCTAGGGTCCCTTTTCTATCGGTGATATAAAAATTTTCACCTCCCAATTCTATTTTTTTCTTCTGAAAAATGTTACACAGTGAACAACATACTGTATGCCTTATTTCATATGAAATGCTAATGTCAATTGCACTGGTGATTATAGCTATGGCCCATCAACTACTCGTACTTAAAAGGATACAGAAACACAAGCATACATACTTGAAAGCCAAACAGGACAGAGAGTTGTGTGGATATCAGAAAAAAATAGGACAGCTTTTGGGGATAATATCAAATAAGATAATTATCTATGCTATCAATCTATAAATGAAATCTTCACAAAACAAAACAACTCAGTAAATTGCATCAAGATAACCCTAGTGGTTATTTAGGCATTTAAATGGAACTGTTTGCGAGCAATTCTTGCTATTTGTTTGTACCTTAGCTTTATTTCTCCATTACGATGAGTTTATATCAAACATGCGTGCTGCTAAAGTAATTTTAGCAAATGTTTAGAAGTATCTTCCAGGCTGAGCGTATCAAGTTTTATATAAGCTGCATTTTCACTATGCTGCTTTATTGCAACTATGTCCACAGACCCTACAGTGTTTATATAAGCTGCAGGCTACTGCAGTCAGCTTTAGAACATCCAACCAACTGCTTTTATATCTTTAGGATCATCTAACAGCGAAAATAACACTGGCAATAAGCACATTCGAAAATAAAGATACATTTCAGGAATGGACTTCCCCAAAACTCTACAGATCTGACGTTTGAATAGGCCCATAAGTGCTTCTGTCGGTTTAGCAGATAATGAGACAGGGATGTTTTTTTTTTTTTTTTTTCAGATTTTTATTCTCAGCAGGAGGCAAGAGAATATGCTCTGAGAAAACCATATGTGTGAAGGTTTCAGTGTTTCAGTCTCTAAAGAGTGTTTGAAATTCTTTGATTCTACTTCAAAAAACAGGATTGTCTCATAATTTTCAATGGATTTGAATTTAAATAACACTTTTGATTGATTTTATGGATTATTCCTCCTAGATTAAAGTTAAGCAATGTTAATATTTTGTATATTTATTTTTCTTCCCTTAAACCTTTAAAATTGACTCTACTATTTATACAAAATATATAACTTAAATTATATGACTTAATTAATTTGAAATTAATATAAAACTTAAATTGTTATTATCATTATCACCATCAACATCAAAATCATGATTTGATGCTAGGTGTTAAATTGAGGAATTTGAGCTCGCCAGTCTGGCACAGTTCCAGTGAGGTATAAATCTGGCAAAAATATAAATTGTTAAACATATTCTAATATACAAGCTAAAAGATCTGTTCCTTTTTATTTAGAGAACTATCACTGAGGAATATTGTAGCTTTTTATAATTTTTTGTTTTCTTCATTATGTATTTATTTTTCATTGTACTTGATTATTCATGTAAATAATTTTATAAGTGGGATACAAATAAGCAGTGAATACCAGAATTTACAATGCTGACATAACTTGCCTGTTAGAGTCTATGTGAAGCAACACAAAATGGAAAAAAAGTTTTGTATATAAGAATATCTGAGCATAAATAATAATGAATACTTGATACCATGGATACTGCAAGGACAATAAAATAAATAAATAAATAAATAAATAGCTAAACCAAAGAGGAGTTTCTGAATATGAATAACTGGATGATGCAATATTTATAGTTCTATAGAAATCTTAACTGGAAACTTTGAAAAAAATACAGTTTTAGTTTATGAAAATAATCAAAAATATAAGAGAATAATATATAATACATTGCATATTGTTATCTTCAAAATAGTTACTCAGTACAAGATATGGGCATGAAAAAATGTTCAAATGACAATATAAAGTTTCTTTTCAAAGAACTAATAAACTAGTAGTATAACTATCTTAAATTATTTTATATATTTTTCCCTTCTCTCCCATCCATTCTCCTTTACCCTATCACAATGTCTCTTTTCTTGGAATAGTTTCTTCCCATATACAGTATCTATTGTAAATATTGGACCTCATTTACTATTTGAACTTTTCCCATCAGTGAAAGAATGCAATGTTTACACATGAATTTGATTTAATTCATTTATGAGGATAATATCAATTTTATCCATTTACCTATAATAGTCTCAAATGTATCATTTTATGGCCCTATAATATATATATATATAATATATAATATATATAATATATATAATACATATAATACGTACCATATATAACATATATACAATATTGTCTCAATTACTCTTCTCCTATTGCAAGGACAAATACTCAACACCCAAAATGAAGGAAGGAAAGGTCTATTTAGCTCACACTTACTTGGGGTCTCAGCACACATTCAGCTGGCTCCAAGACAGAGGGGCACATGGCAGAGAGCAACCTTTCATGGTGGCAGCAAAGAGCAAAATACAAGAGCAAATAGGAATAGTTTCCAGAGAGTGCAAGCCTGTCTCCCTTACACTGTATTCAGCATCTCTGCCTCAAGCTGGATGTAGTACTCATATCTATAATCCCAGCAGTTCTGTCACTTATAATCCAACAGTGCTCACACCAATAAACCCAGCACAGGATTATGAATTAATCGCAAACTCTAGAAGTTGCCCAATTATTTCACGAGGCTTTGGGAGAACAACTAGTCACAAACTACTAGACTGATTGATGGGCCTCTGATATGTTTCTGAGATTTAGCTGTCATAAACAGTGTTGCTACAAACATCAGGATGCATATATCACTGTGATAGGTTTTCAATTCTTTGCAAAATATATGTTAAGGAAGAATAACTGGGTTGAATGAGACTTCTAATCCTATCTTTTGAGAAATCTCAACACTGATTTCCACAGTGATTGCACAAGTCTATACTCCCATGAACAGGAGAAAAGAATCCTTGTCCTCTACAGGCCCTCCAGAATTTGATATTGGTTGATTTCTTGGTGATGGCCATTCTTTCTGTGGTGAAAAGGAATCTCAGTGTTGTTTTAATTTATATGCCTCAAATGACCAAAGATATTGAACATTTCACATATATTTATTTACTGTTTGTATTTGTTCATCTTAGAAGGATATACTCATGTCAGTTGTCCATCTTGTGGCTGTGTCTTTAAATCTGGCAGTGTTTGACTTTTTACAGTTCTTATGTGTTCTAGATATGTTATCTAAGGAACAACTAGGTAAAATTGTTCTCATTCTGTTGGTTTTCTTACTCTATTAATGATGTCTTTTAATGTGCAAAAGCTTTTTGATTGATGATATCCAAGTATTTTTCTAGTATTTTTCATATAATATGGGTTTTATGCCATTTTCCCAAAGTCTCTCCTATACTTACCTATGCCTTCAAAATTTCTACCTATTTTCTCTTCCAGTAGAAAAAAATTACAAATTTTTAAATAAGT
Organism: Myocastor coypus; assembly: GCA_004027025.1. Classification (NCBI taxonomy): domain Eukaryota; kingdom Metazoa; phylum Chordata; class Mammalia; order Rodentia; family Myocastoridae; genus Myocastor; species Myocastor coypus. The sequence goes on from PVJA010021169.1 coordinate 19,775, forward strand.
ATTCTTATTGTAAAATCCTCTTATATTATTAATATTATTCCTACTATAATTGGATTGTCAAGATGAAATATATATTGATTGAAAAAATGAAAAAAATATAAAATTTTGTTATGGATAAAAAAATCCAGATGGCTGACACTGACAACAGTTCTACAAAGCACTGTACATGGTTTCAAAGTAAGTCCTGAGGGGATTTGACTGACCTTGGGAGATACATAGCTACATGCTTTGTTATACAGGTCTTGCTTTAACTTGCCCTAAACCACCAATAGAAAATTTTAACCCCAAGTCATAAAACATGAAGCTAGATTACTATGCTGAGCTGTAAAAGGCTTCCAACATTGTCAATTTTGCCAGCAACCCAATGTGATTGTGGAACACTGGATTATGTATACAACTACTTACTCTTCATTCAATGAGAAAAAAATTTTGTACGAATAATGATTACAAAAATTACTATGTCTACATCCCGTGCTCTGTATTACTACTACCAGGACAACAATATGCATTGTATCAATTATTGGGAACGTAGGACTAATATATTTTGAACTGTCACAATGTTACTTCTTATTAAAAGTAATAAAAAATGAAAAATTCTAAGGTATATTTTATATACATAAGATTTTTTTTATTTCAAAGAATTTTTACTTAGATTTTGTTATCAAAACTGAATGTTATTTTTTATCTTTTTTATTTTATCATTTTTAATAAGAAATAATAGTAAGATAGTTCAAAACAAGTTAGTAGTACATTCTCAATAGTTGACACACTGCATAGTGTTGTCTTCATAAGTGTAGATATGAAGAATTTTCTGATTGATATTGGTAAGGAAAGAGAAAAGAAAAAAAAGAAAAGAAGAAAAAAAAGAGGAAGAGAAAAAAACAAAAAACAAAAAAGTGAGTGTTAGCAATGGTACATAGGAAGCCAAAATATTTACATTGAAAATATACTTCCATGAATCAAGAGGAGGGCAAAAGCAAGAAAAATTACACTTGAATTACCTAAGACCTTGACAATAACCAGTTGGTGTTATGGAGAGCTTTGCTTCAAATTCAATTGAAATGTATTCTGGATGCAATTATATATATATATATAGATATATATATATAGGCTTAAGTTGTTTTCGCTTTAGCATTTAAAAATATTAAATAGGGAAGCCCAGTAATATAAATAAATGGTGAACTCTTTAGAGAAATATATATATATATATATATATATATATATATATATATATATATATATATATATACTGGCTCAGCCTGCCTGGGGTGGAACTGTCAGAGCATGTGGTGTTGACCAAAATGAACTGGTGGTCCCTGTGGTTGCCTTAGACTGCTGAGCCATCTTGCTGTCCCTAGAGAAATAAATATTCAAAAATCGATATTTGCTACACATTGCATCAGGTATTTGAGATACTACTATCTTTTCAAAGAATGTAGGAGTTCAACAAGTTCATTATAAAACTCAGAATAAGAATTACACTATAATGTGTTTTAAAGGCCAGAAAATATATGTACATTATATACATATATATATATATTCTATTAGTGAGAACCGTGAATTCTTGAAAGTTAAATACAAAAATGAATGGATGAATAAATAAATGAATACATAAAATACTTGTTATTTACCATAGTAACAATGTGCTTGGACTAAATATGAAAGAGTCTTATGTCACTATGCCCAATATTTTGTTAGATGTTGGCTCTAAACTCATAATACTCAACATATTTTTTAAGATAGGAAGATTATGAACATCTGTGCAGCTTTATAAAATCTGAATTTACTCATCCGACTATAGAACTCCAAAAGTCCAGAAATATTCACTTTCATTTATTTCTTTGCTTAGTTTTTCTGCTCATTTATTTTATCTATGTATTTTGTACTTGAGGTTCTTTAAATTTTGAGTCAGTTACTCACATAATATAAGACACACAAGAAAAATACTGAAATTCTGTAAATTTAAATCTATCTCTCTTGTTATAATGCAAGTTTTCTATATTTCTCAAAGCAAATTAGCTATAGAAAAAAGTATGTAAAGGTCCTTCTAGAATTCCAAGTTATTCCTTATTTTTCTCCCAATAATTTTTCTATGATGCTCATTTCTATAGTTCCTAAAGCAAACTAGCTTCTGCATCATGTCACCTTTTTATTCTACTCATAGAACTGATAAGTTTTGGTATATGTACAAAAATTTTCATTATTGTTATTATATATGCGTTTCCTGTAATTGTTATTAGTTTTCTCCAATATTTGCAATGACTACCTAAATTATCTTTGTTTTTTTACCTCACTGTGGTGGTAGAATTTTAGAAGGTAAACTAAATGTTTCAGCAGGGTCTTTAATTTGTAAGCATTCTCATTCTGTGCGAGAGGAGAGAAGGGAGGCTGAGTGAATGCTACACCGCCCTGTGGGGCCCACTCCCTGTTTATAATGGAAGAGAGAAAAATAGGCTTATTTCTCACCTCTGCTCTTGCTACTTTACTCTCTTCTGCTAGCTTTCACTATTACCCCTGTGCCATGCAACCCTGCCTGGGAACGAGCTAATTAGGAAACTTTCACAAACTATGAGCTTAAGAAATATTTCCTTCCTCAATCTTGATGTTGTATATTTTGCCTCACCAAGAAGAAAAAAAGTAACCATGACTGGTTTGCTTCCAAATATTTTAAGTCACCACCAAATATAAGATAAAATATAAACACCTGGATTGCTTAAATAAATTTCATTATTACATCATGTATCACAAACACTCTTATAGAAAGCCTTGCAAACTCTTGGAGGAGACAATATCCTGGCATGTTTGAGAGAGATAAATCAGGTATAGAAATTGAAAAATGATCCTGTATACGTGGTAAGAGAGGTGAAGCTTTCAGTAAGATTGTGGCTTGGGTTTTGTTTTTGATATTTAGAACAGAGTGGTGGCACACTAACATTTATACTTCACAGATGTCAAGCTACTGTGTGCTGAAATTGAACTATTGGACTTGGCTTAGAAGCATAAGAACAATTAATAGCTATTTGCAAACCTACCCAATGAAAAAGATGTTAGCTTGACTAAAACGATAGTGGTTAAGGTGAAAGAATGGTGTTTGTATTTTTATTTTAAAGAAACTATTAAAAAAGTAATAGTATTTATCCATTAATTTATTTATTTATGTTTTTAGTGCTACCAGGGATAGATCTCTGGACCTTAAACCTGGAGGCAGATGCTTATGACCCTGAGCTATATCCTTGGCATAACAGAATAATTGTTACACCATTCTTGAGATCATGCAAAATGTGAAATTCTTATATATTTGTCACACATGTGAAAAAGAAAATTGATTCTATTCTTTGTTTTATTTTTCAAATACAAATTAAATCAATAACATTTAGATTGTAGAACAAGTAAACTTGTATTCATTTATTTGAACAGTATCTTCTTTAGAAAAGGCATACACTGTTTTTATGGTTTTCTTTGTGTGTGGAACAGGGAATTAAACTCAGACCATTATGCTTGGTAGACAAGCACTTACTCTACAGAGCTATCTCCCCAGTCCTAAAAACACATATTCTAAGAGTAGCATTATATTCTCTTTTCTCTTAAAATTATATGAATTTTTTGCCTTTTACCATGAAGCAGTATTCTCGGAGATATTTTTATACAAAAGCAGCCATATCTTTAAATAATTATTATTAACAATATGGTTATTTTTCCTTACTTATCTATAACAGATAAAATATTGAGCATTCTGTCATGGATTTTTCGATGGCTTGAGTAAAGAAACCCCAAGAAACATGAATATTTTGAATTGTTGGTTTGCTTGAAAATCTCAATATCTTTATTTATTTTATTTTATTTTATTATTTCAATAATAAAGAAATAGCAATGAGACAGTTTCAAAACACATCAGTAGGACAGCCACAATAATCAATATAATGCATATTGTTTTCTTCATAGTAGTTATTCAGAGTACAAGATACAGACATGAAAGTCATAAACACTATTGTTACAGATATTTTTTCTCACTGAGCTAAGAGACAGTTGTATGTATAGTTCAATATTCCATAATAGAAATGGGTTATCAGCAGAACTAGGAAGCTGTTGACTTGACCCATTTACAGATCAGCATACTACTTTGACTTTACTTTTTATGCCCCACGGTTACAATTTTCAGCTGCATGATTAAGGCCAAGTTAAAGCAAGAACAATATAGCAAAACGTGTAACTTTTCTATCGAATCCCTTTAGAATTTACATTGAAATGGTGCACAGCGTTTTGTACAACTTTCGTCAGTGACAGCCATCTGGATGAGTCACAACCATTACTCGACCAGTTTGCTCTCTGTGAAAGACTTAGAGAATGTTTGCTCTCTAGGTGAGTCTCTTGAGGCACACTATACATCACTGATCTCTTTCCTCTATGGCCCCATAATCTCCTTAAACAGAAAGTTTGGGACACAACTAGTTAATAGGATGTTGCAATACAGGTGCTCTTATATACTGAATCTTCACTGACCTTGAAGGGCTATGGCCAGAACATTGGCTGTCCTTGTTGCCCTCTTTCTTGTAGGTTTTTGGTCTGCAAACTCAAGCTGTTAAGCTTCCAGAAGAGAACTTTAGTGATACTATTATTCTAAAACATAGGTACTTGAGCTTAACATCACTGTCATTCTCAATATCAAATGCCTTAAACTTAACATGGAACTAGTATTTTACATCAGTGATTGATTTTGACATAAATCCCAATAGAATGTGACAAAAAAGTTACACATTTTTACACAGAAATTTAGAATTCTGACCATGTACAAAATCATAACAAGTCAATAATATGGCATTTTGTCCTAGTCTTTTTTTCTAATTACTACTTATTTTTTAAACAAAGATTTACTTGAGAGAGAGTATAGCAATAATTCATATGACATTGGAAGCAGTTCACATCTAAAGACCAGATTCACAGGCATTCCAAGCATAGTTTTAGTACTACACACCGCTATCCTCAGTAAAAATGATAACCTGTTGGAAATGCACACAACCATTTTGAAATAAGTACATGGTTTTGCCCCTGCCATGTTTCGTAACATTTCAGTAATGTTAACACTGATTTCCATAATGGTTGAACCAGTTTACATTCCCACCAGCAGTGGAGAAGTATTCCTTTTTCCCCACAGCCTCTACAACATTTGTTGTTGATTGATTTCTTTATGACAGCCATTCATTCTGGGGTTAAATGGGATCTATGTGTTGTTTTAATTTGCATTTCATGGATGGCTAATGATGTGGAGCATTTCTTCATGTACTTATAATCTTTTAGTATTTCTTCCTCCGAGAAGTGTCTGTTCATCTTAGATGCCCATTTTCTGGATGGGGTCTTTGAATTTGAGACCTTAATATTTTTGAGTTCTTTATAAATTCTAGATAGATGACCTTTATCTAAATACTTATTAGTTCATTTTTTTCATAATTTGTGGGTTGTTTTTTGACTCTATTGGTAATTTGTTTAGATGTGCAAAAACTCTTCAGCAACAGGATGTCCAATTTGCTAATTTTTTCAAGTGTTATAGATAGTTTGATTTTTTTTTGTTTGTTTGTTTGTTTTTTTGAGACAGGGTCTCGCTATGCAGTTGAGGCTGGCCTTGAGCTCGCTTTTGTAGCCCAGGCTGGTCTCGAACTCGCACCAATCCTCCTGCCTCAGCCTCCCGAGTGCTGGGATTACAGGCGTGAGCCACCACGCCCGGCTAGTTTGATTTTTGTCTATGAACTGTTTGCCTACCTCAATGTCTTACAGATTTCCTCCTTCTTCCTGTTACAGGAGATACAGTGTTTCTCTTTTAATATTTGGATCTTTAATCCATTTTGACTTTAGTTTAATGTATGGTGATAGATCTGGGTGAAGTTTTAGTTTTCGATATTTAGAGATCCAGTTTTACCAACACCAGTTTTACCAACACCAACAGGCTATCTTCCTTTGAGAAAACATGTTTGGCCATTTTGTCGAAGATACGGTGGCTGAGTGGTTGTATTTGTTTCTGCATCTTCTAATCAATTAGATTGATCTTCAAGTGTATTATTTTTACCAAAACCATTCTGGTTTAATCACTGTAGTTTTATAGTATAAGTTTAATTCAAGTATTGTATTACCTTCTGCCTTATCATTGTTGTCCAAGATTGTCTTTTCTCTTTTCAATCTTTTCTGGTTCCAAATAAATTTTAGAAAAGATTTCTCCTCATCTGTGAGATATGTTGATGATATTTTCATAGGAATTGCATTAAATCTATATACCAATTTTGGGAATATGACCATGTTTACAGTACTAGTTCTTCATATTCAGGAGCAGGGAATATCTTTCCATTTTTGAAATCCTCTAGGATCTCTGTTTTCACAGTACTGTAATTTTCATGGAATAGAACTTTTGATTCTTTAGTTAGATTAATTCCTAAGTATTTTATTTTCTGCCATGGTATTGGAAAAGCTATTGTTTTACTAATTTCTCTCAGTGCATTTGTTATTTATGTACAGGAAAGCTATTGACTTTTGGGTGTTGACTTTGTATCCTGCTATGCTACTGAATCTGCATTTTAATTCTAGTAGCTTCTTAATGGAGTTTTGGGTCTTCAAGGTAGACTATCATGTCGTTTGCAAATAATGATGTTTAACTTATTATTAACCTATTCTTAATCTTTTCATTTCTCTCTCTTATTTAATGGCTCTTGCTAATGATTCCAGAACTATAAAGGATAAGAGTGGTGATAGAGAACATCCTTGTCTTGTACAAGATCTTAGAGTAAAAGTCTTCAGTTTTCCCCATTTGAAATTATGTTAACTGTTGGACTGTCATTGATGTCTTTTATCAAATTGAGGTAAAGGTCATCTGTTTGCAATTTCTGTAGTACTTCAAACATGAAGAAGTGTTGGACTATGTCAAAAGTCTTTTTCATATCAATTTAGATGATCATGTGTTTTTTTGGAATCTGCTCTATTGATGTGGTGTATTACATCTATAGGTTTATGCATGTTGAACCATCCTTGCATTGCTGGGATGAATCCTTCCTGGTCATGAAGTGTAATCTTCTTAATAATTTCTTGTATTCCGTTTGCAAGGATTTTATGGAGGATTTTGGCATCTATGTTTCTGAGAGAAATGGACCTGTGGTTCTTTTTTTTTTTTTTTTTTTTGCATCTTTGTCTGGTTTGGGTATCAGTATAATAATTGACACCAGGAATGATTGTTTCCTTCTCAATTTCATTGCAGAGTTTGAGCAGTACTGACTTATATCTTCTGTAAGTTTCTTCTAGAATTCAGTGGTGAATCTATCAGGACCAAGACTTTACTTAGTTGGTTGGATTTTTATTACATTTTGTATGTCATTGGCTGTTATTGGATTAATAAGGGTTCTTACATCTTCTTGATTCAGTTTTGGTAAATTGTACCTTTCTAGGAATCTGCCCATTTCATGTGTGTCTTCAATTCTGTGACAGTAAAGATTTTTAAAGTAGGTATTAACAATCTTCTGAATCTCCACTAGGACTTTTACAAATTTGTTCTTTTCATTCCTTATTGCTTGTATTTGAGTTTTTTCTTAGCTCTTTTTGATGAGATTAGCTAGGGGCTTATTAATCTTATGTACTTTTTTTGAGTAAAGAAGCAACTTTTTGAATCATTGTATTGTATTGTAGTGTCTCCTTTGTCTCAGCTGAATCAATTTCTACTTTAATTGTTATAATTTCCTCCCATTTTTGGGCTTTAGGTTGGGTTTTCTCTTCCTTTTCTAGATGTTCTAGGTGTAGCATTAGAGTATTTCTTTGTTCCTGTTCTCTTTTCTGAATGTGTGAGTTCAGAGCTATAAATTTCCCTCTAAGAACTGCTTTCACTGCATCCCAGAGAGTCTGGTAGATTGTGTTTGAATTTTCATTAAAATGTAGTTATTGTTTAATTTCTTGTATAATTTCCTCTGTAACCCATTGGTTGTTGAGGAGGGTGTTGTTTAATTTCCATGTATTTCTGGAATTTTTGTGGTTTCTTTTGTCATTTATTTCAATTTTCATTGCACTTTGGTCAGATAATATGCATGGGATAGTTTCTGTTTTCTTACATATACTTAAGCATGACCTATGGACTAGTATGTCATCTATTTTAGAAAATATCCCATATGTAGCTGAAAAAGTGTATATTCAGTAGTAGTTAGGTGGAACACTCTGCATATGTCCACTAAGCCCTGATGTTTGAAGTTCTGGTTCAGTTCTGTGGCTTCTTTGCTAATTTTTTGTCTGCTTGACCACTTTTTTTAGGATAAATATTGTTAAGGTCTCCTTTTAAGATTGTGGTATTTGATATTAGTTTTTCCTGTCTATTAAGATTTTCTTATATAGCTTGGTGATCACATGTGGGGTGCTTCTGTCTCGTGGAGTTCAGATCATTTTGGTTCCTCTCTAAAATATCTTTTAGTAGTCTGTGTAAGCTTGGCTTTGTCATTGAGAATTTCTTTCATTGCTCTTTGTAGTGGATCTATTTCACTTCTGCATCAAACTTGACAGATAATTTTGTGTGGTATAACAGCCTGGGTTGGAATTTGTTTTCATGGAGGACTTGAAGCACTCTGCTAAGTGTTCTTCTTGACTTCATGGTTTGTGAAGAGAAATCTGCCATTATTCTGATGGATTTTCCTTTAAATGTAATATGCTTCTTTTCTCTAGCAGCTTTTAGTATATTTTTCTTCTGCTGGACTTCTGGGATCTTGACTATTATATGTCTGGGTGTGTTTTTAGTTGGGTTTATATTATGTGGAGTTCTGTATGCCTCAATTAACTAAATGCTAGGCTTTACTTAGGAAGTTTTTTGCTGATATTTGTTAACTCTTTACTTGAAATGGGAAGATCTTTGCTGTTACTTTTGTCCACATTTTTTTGTATCATTTGTATTGACTCCTTTCTCTTTGATGCCTATTAATCTCACGTTGTTCAATCAATCTGTGGCAAACTTTAAACTCCGTGTGGCTCCACCCCTATGGAACTTCTGCTGGTTGTAGCACCTATAGCTTCTTTCTTAGTCCGGCTTTAATCCTTCCTTACAGCCTCCCTTATATGATCCACATACCTGGATTTTCCAAGCTTCTGGAGTTTCAACTGAACAGGCTTCTCATTCACTGTTTTCCATACTATCCTGTCAAAAGCACACTGCAAGGCCTAATAGGCCTTCTTTTGAAATCAAGTTGGAAGCCTTATTAACCTCAGAACTCCTGCATTTTTAATCTGCTTGAAACAAATGTCACATGGATGATGACAAGGTCTGCTGCCAGCTGGAGCAGTAGCCAGATATTCTTCATTTTTATCTGTAGGTATTGAGTGCTTTGATGGCTGAGCACTTCGGTCCTGATTTTGAGGAATGAATTCTCCAGGTTGCCACCATTCTGGAAGCTGGTGAAGCCACTGTCACTATTTTGGACCATTGGGTTCATTGGAATACCCCTCACTGCAAAGTATCTTGCCTTTGCAATTCTTAGGCTGAAAAGGTGAAGAGATTTTGTCTTCAGTCAGTAATACCCTCAGGCCATCCTTTTCATTCTCTTGTTTCTTCCCAGCAGTGGAAATCCTCTTGGGTCTCTTTTTGCAGTCCACAGCTTTATTAGAGCTTCTTCTCTGGACAAACTTGAAACATTTTAAATCATACTGCTGAGGTCTTTGCTCTTGATTCTCAAAATAATTCTGACTGAAAGCACCCAACACCAACCATGCCACTCCCTCAATGTTTAGCTGCTTGGAAGCTTCTTTTGAAAGATTAATCAGTCAGCTACGCTTAATCTCAGTCTCAGGCAAATTCTCCGGGCACAAGCAAAATGTAGTAAAACTTTGGGCCAAGCCATAACATAAATTATCTGGAGCATAACAGTGAATACAGTTCTTTTTCCCAACAGAATCCTCCCCAGCACGCTCTTTACAGGCAGGCTTTCTATCAGACTTCTGGTCTTCCGAGTTCTGATTAGAATCTCCCAAACAGAACACCTCAAGCTCTTCCATCTCTTCATGAGTAGATGACCTGTCCAAACCTTTCCTGTCTCTTCCCATAAACCATTCCAAAACGTTTGTAATCCACATGGTCAGGTTGAACCATAGCAGCAATCGTACTGCTGTGATACCAAATTGTGTCTCAGTTATTCTTATTTCTTTTTGTTTCTTTCTTTCTTTCTTTCTCTCTTTCTGCACACAGTTACTGGAGCTTTCAGTCCATACTTGTCTAGCTCTAAGACAGACTGGCACAGAGCAGAGAGCATCAGTTCATCCTGATGGCAAAGGGCAACAGGAGCCAAGGGAGACCTACAACCTACAGTAGCACAGAGAAGTCTTTCTCTCTTAAATTTTATTCAGGCTTTCTTCCCTAGGCTGGGGGAAGCATACACATCCATACTCTCAGCAATACTGAGATCCATCATCCCAGCTTTGGATCACTCACAACTCCATTGGATCATATGTCAATCACAAACTCTAGAAATCCCCACCTGATGACTGTATGAGGCTTTAGGGGGTCAACTAGACACAAAACTTCAGAAACAGCCAGTATGTCTTCTATATCTGGAATTAAAAATGCACCATAGCTGTTTGATTGTATGCTAAAAATAAATAAATAAATGATGAGTTTTATTTAAGAATTAATAGTTATTTAATTGATGGTAATTATCTGATTTCCTGCTTTTTCTTTCTTTTTTTCTTTGCTTGTTTATTTGCATTACTTCAGATAAAAAAAAAAGTTTCATGCATGCTAGACAAACACTCTGTCACTAATCCATATTTACAAGCTTTGTTGCACACCAACTATGATCTTACATGGAAATTTAACTTTTCTACCACATTTGCCAGGAATATTCTTCCAAATGATATATAACTCATTCCCCTAGACATTTAGTGTCAATTTGATTGTCATCTTCAATTTTAGTTACAACTTTTTTCAATTGCAAATAAAAATAAAGGCTAGTTATACACATTACATTTTATTGCAAATAAATGGTAAATCATTGGTTTGTAAATGAAGTTTTAGTGTTGGAACAATAGCATTGACCCATATTATCATCTCTCTTATAGCACAATAGAAAAATTCTGAGAACATCACTGAAAGAATTAGGAAAAAAAAAAAAAACAAACAACAAAAAACCCCAGACTTTTCCAAAGTAAAATATGTTTTCAGTTTCAAGATGTCTTAATAACTGTTTTTACTCATGTAGAATGATATTGTTATCCTTTATATGACAAGGTTTTGTTGAAAGTGAAGTCAGATAGTATTTGTGAAATTCATAGCATAGTATTAATATTTTCATAGTTTATGTGGTAGAAATACAAAATATTAGTGCTAACATGGCACTTAAGGCAAATACAAAAATAATTATCAATAATGTTAACAGTTTTAATTATTAAGTGTTTATCTGAACAAAATAGGTATTCTCATGTGTTTATCCCAATTACAATATAAATACCCTTCATAAATACACATAAAAAGGAGCTTTTTATTCATGGGTTTCTTTTAAATGTAATACAATACCGGACGCAAATTACAAGCCAATTATGTATTTGTTGAAAATGATCAGTGAATGAACCTGCAAAAGTTATATATAAATCACCAATTACCAAAGAAACTTTGTTACTTCTTTTGATATAATTTCTATCACATTTCCTATTAGGTACTCAGGTACTATAAACTTTCAGTTCTTCTCTATGTGTGTGTATATGTCCTTTATTTTGCAACCCCTAAAATATTTGCATCAATGCAATAGAAAAACCAAATTATGAATTTTGACAAATTGTCACAAAATGAGACACTATTTAGCTCAAACTTCCAAGAACACACCACATAAGGCCAAGGCTCATTTATTTAATATAACAAAGTTAATAAGTTCAAAACTGCAATATTAGGGAGGGTTGTGTCACTTTTTCATGACTCAGATATCTTTATTTATTTATTTATTTATTTTTTTGGCGGAACCAGGGTTCGAACTCATGACCTTGTACTTGCCAGGCAGGCACTTGTGCCATGGAGCTATCTCCCCAGTCCCTCAGATATCTTTATTATGATCATATCTTGAATATATTTTAGAGCAAATTTTATAGGTGCCATTTTATGATTTATTTTGTTTAATATTACTGCACTGTATGGTAAGTTTCATGGTACAAAATTTTAAGATATCAAAGTTAACATTCACAAACTTTATACTTCATACTTAGCGACACACAAATCATCTACAGCAACAAGATTGGGCTAAACTAGCCAGATCAGAGTTTTATAAAAATTAGACATCTATGCACTGACATTTGGCTTTCGAATATTATGTATCCCCTTCTGTATTTACTCAACTATTAAAGAATAGTAGATTTTTCTTAAAGTCATGGAGCTGCTAATGGTTAAATTAATAGCATAGAAAGATAGTATGTGAAGTTTGTGATATATTTCATGGTTGAAGAATTATGCATTCATTAGTTTTGATACTTGTGGTTCGCTTCTGTCTCCCTCCGTCCATATGTAGTCCTAATCTTCATTATCTAAGAATGTGACTTTATTTGGAACTAATGTCTCTTGCATGTTTAAATTATGGATCTTGAGAAATTATTGCGGTGTATTTAGATGTTCTTATTGAAACAAAGCAAGAGAGATATCAGTTACATAGAGGAGGAAAGACATCATCTTGAGTATTTCTCTTCCAAAATAAAAATCCAGCCAATGAAATGGAGTAAGAGACAAGACCTTAGAAGTCATACCGTAGATGTTTCTGCTTTTTAAATGGAATTAAGTTTCTTTTAAAAGAAGCTTCACAAAGAGAGACTGACTGGATGCCTTGCCTGGTGTACAAGTTTCTCAACTATAGAGGGTGAAGCTCCTCCCAGACAACTGAATCTGCTGGCTTCTTATTTTGGACCTTCTGACTTCCAGAACTGTAAAAAAATAAATATTTGCTTACTATAAATCATTCAGAGGCCGGGGAGATAGCTCTATAGCACAAGTGCCTGCCTGGCAAGTGCAAGGTCATGAGTTCGAACCCCAGTCCCACCAAAATAAAATAAAAAAAAAATCATTCAGTCTGTGAACTCTCTTTGACAGCACATATGCCACAAATTACATTATCAGTTTTATTATATTGCAGTCGCATAAAACAGGTTAGCACCAAAGTACATGGCGTAGGTAAGGCCATGATTGCCATGCAGGTCCACAAATCCAGGATCATAGCACAGCGTGTAGTCACTAAAGCTAAGAGAGAGTGTGCACTGATTCTACCTGGAGAGTGCAGACATAATTGTACCCTGCACAAATCTTTCTTTCATATTTCTGCACTTTAGAAACTAAGAAAATATGTGCAGGTTATTTTAAATCACCAAATGTATGGTATGTTCCTAAGTAAGCAGTTCTAATTAAAATATATGTTTATGGTTAGACATTTCCCAATTTTTCAATTTTGACTCTAATTCATTTTCAGATATTATTTAGGTATTTGTTATATAGTTTATTGAAACTAAAATATTAAAACAACTATAAAGAGGACGAGGTGGAATGGGTGGAGGAGAGCATTGCCGGCTTCTTCCAAGGTCCTGACTGGTACATCCCCCTCTTGGACTTTATGGAGCAGAAATGTGAAGTTTTTGATGATGAAGAAGAAAGCAAATTGACCTACACAGAGATTCAGCAGGAATAGAAAGAACTAGTTGAAAAACTGTTAGAAGGTTACCTCAAAGAAATTGGAATCAGTGAAGACCAGTTTCAGGAAGAATGTGCTTCTCCCCTCGCAAAGACTTGGACATCGCAGGCCATTTTTGCAACAATGATGGTCCAGAAAATTATTGAAGTGCAGTTGCAGGCCGTTAGAATCATTCAAGAGAGAAATGGTGTGTTACCTGACTGCTTAACTGATCGCTCTGATGTGGCCAGTGACCCTAAACAAGAAGAGATGAAAATCCTGAAGGAAGTTCTTATAAAATCCAAAGAATATGACTTGGAAGAAGAAAGGAAGAGAAAAAAAAAAGAAATAAAAAGAAACAGTTGTCAGAGGTTGAAACAGAAGCAGCCCTGGGGCACACTGCTGAAGCTGCAGACAGCAGTGACTTCCAAGGGGACGGAGCGTGCTTGGGACAGCCCTCCACAGAAGTTAAGGTGCATTTTGATAACCTGTAAGCACAGTCTTTGGCAAGAAAGGTGAAATCCTCACCTGAAACTTTCTCCCTCTCACAAAAAGGCCTGATGACCCTTGGCTTAGAACATGCACGCATTGAAGGACCAACAGCAAATTTGTCAGCACTTGGAAGAGAAGATCTGCGACAAGGAGAACAGTAACTCAAGCAGAAGAGAGGTGAGTTGATGGCCATGAGGAAGGATATGAGGATTAAGCAGATCCCAACTCCAGAGGAGAAAGGAAAATCCACTGGGAAGGTGGAGGAAATGACAGAGAAGCAGAAATGACAGCAGAGGACAAGCAGACATTACTAAAAAGCAAATGCTTGCAGAGAAACTTAAAGAAGACATTATTGATGAGTAATTTAAAACAACTTAGCAAACAGAAGTCCAGATTTTCTTAAAAATAAATTAATCCTTAAACCAACATAAGTATCAAGTAAATACCCAGTTTTGTGAATGCAAATATTAAGCAAATTATTACTGTGTTAAGATGAAGGGCAGCGGGAAAAACAGTTCCTTATCCATTTACTGTAAATTTCTGGTAATGTTTTCGCTTGGGAAGAAGATGGCATCACTCTATTGGATACCTAGCCACAATATAGTATATATTAAGGACATAGTAGTTAACCTTTATGGGGCTAGTGATGTACTACAAAGGGCAAAATATTAAAAAGGGCAAGCGTAGAGTACTGTGAGATGGGCTGGCTAGGCTTCCTTGAGCAAATTATGATTCAGCTGATGAGAACGGTAACAGCAAGGAAAGAATAGCTTGAGTCTTGATGCAGGAAATAATGCATATAGCTGAAGGACTGAGAGTATATATAGAATGAGTAGGAAGGGTTAGTATGTAAATTCAAGACTGATGAGGTGATAATCGTGCAGAGCCTTATAAGGAATGTGAAAAAAATTAAAAATTTTATATTAGGGGTAGAGATTACATAATCACAAGGTGGCTGCTCTGTGGACTAGCAGAGGGAGAATAGTTATTTCTGTGCCAGGTATGAGGCAACCCAAAAAATAGATCTTGGACATCTACCATTACTTTTGAGGCAAGCCAATTTGAACTTGTAGGTGGTCATTAATTACCCCAATCACCTACTTTCTAGGGAAGATACTATATGAAAACAGGACCAAGTGTCTGTTGAGAAAAGTACTATCACTAGGAGATTTTTCCCCCTAAAATCTTGAAATAAATTTCTGTACTGCTTAAAGAAAACCAAGTTTCTACCACTGTGCTGTTCTTTGTTTACCCTTTTTTTACTTGCAGCACAACCTTACCTTAGATTTAATTCAGAATTTCATTTTATCTCCTCTAACTAAAAAGGATATAAAAATAATTGAACAAGATGTTTATTTTGGCTACCTAGCTCTAGTGTTCAACGCTGGAAAACCTAGTGTTCTATATGTTACATTTTTAATCAGCAAATGGACAAGAAAAACTTGGGATTAAAACAAATGATTCATGTAACTTTTCATTAAAAACAGTTACATTTTATATGTTCACAAATACTTTTAAGGGAGGGTGGGTGAGATAGCTCCCTAGACTAAGTGCCTGTTTAGGCAACACAGGGACTGGAGTTTGATCCCTGGGCACCACATGTCAACCTAGTCTCATAGTCGGGCGCACTGAGCCTACCTGAGTCCAGGCGTGGTGGAGCGTGCCTGTAATCCCAGCGCTGGTGAGACTGAAAGCAGGAGAATCACTGAGAGTCCGACCTGTGTAATGAGACTGTATCAAAAATTAAAAAAACAAAAAACAAAAAAACTACTTTGAAGGAACCTAAGAAACACAAATGTGGATTCTGGCTTGCTTTGTGATGATAAAGATACAACGTAATGGTAGTCATTTAAGACAGCAGCCAAAGTACTGTCTATGGTCTCAAATTTAATCCTGAGGAGATTTGACCCTGGAAGATACAAAAAAAAAAAAAAAAAAAAA
>PVJA010021170.1:0-28203 GCA_004027025.1 Myocastor coypus
CGGGGCCCGGCGGGATGGCTCAGTGGTCTAAAGCGCCTCCTTGGGAAAGCTTGGGCGGCTTCAGGGACTGCGGTTCGATCCCCGGCACCACATGCTGTGCCAGCCTTGCCCTCGGGACGGGCTGAGCCGGCCATAAAAATGAGTGAATAAACAAATAAAGGTTCTGAAACAAGAAAAAAAAAAAATCAATTAAAAAAAATAAAATGTTATTAAAAAAAAAAAAA
Source organism: Myocastor coypus (assembly GCA_004027025.1). Taxonomy (NCBI): domain Eukaryota; kingdom Metazoa; phylum Chordata; class Mammalia; order Rodentia; family Myocastoridae; genus Myocastor; species Myocastor coypus. The sequence continues at coordinate 225 of PVJA010021170.1, forward strand.
AAAGACCAACTGCCTCAGTAACATGTATAAAACAGGAGCTATCCCTTTTTTCAGGGCTCATCCCTTTGGAAATGGGTCTGCTAAGTCAGAGAACACCTAAAATAAATCCTCTTGTTTCTCCTGAGGTCTCTCTGATCTCCTAAATTCTGCAGCAAAACCTTTACAAACTGTAAGCCGAAGAAACTCTTTCCTCCTCCTTGTTTGAGTGTCAGGTATTTCAGCAATGAAAAGATAACTAAGACAACCCCTGCAAATGAGAGAATTAAAGGAAAACTTCACATAAAAGATGTAATTGAATAACATTAAGAATGAATAAGATTGGGGAAACATTACACGACAGTTAAGGTAAGACAAGACATGTATTAAAATGGCTAGTGAGAAACTGATCAGTGAGGAGAATTAATAGAAAGCAGAGAGAGATGGACAGGTGGACAGACAGAGATGTTTGGATATGAAGTAGACATTCAGGCTATTGCAAGATTAGAGAGCTACACCTATGAAGTAGAAGTTAGAGCAGCCTGGGTGGACAGGCTTATCATTTGAGTTTCCTTCAAACTTGTTTAGGAAAAGCTCTGTGATTAGCCTGACTCACTTTCTTTAGACAACTGGTTAGTGTTACATATATCAATTCTTCAGCCAATTTCCCTCCAACCCAGAGGGACTATCATGGCAATATTTTCGGGTACACAGGATTTTCTTCCTCCTCCTCCTACTCCTCTTCCTCTTCATCCTCCTCCTTTTTACAGAACCAAGGATTGAACTCAGGACCTTGCACTTGCCAGGCAGGTACTTGTGCCCCTGAGCTATTTCCTTTGCCCCAGGATTTTCTTCTAAAGAGGAAAGTTTTTTGTGTTTGCTTGGTTGCTAGGTTTGGTTTATATTTGTCTTTTGAGATAGTCTCACTACTCACACTGTAGTTCAGGCTCTTTTTAAATTTATTTTTTATTGCTTTTAATAGGAAAGCAATAAAAACACAGTTTCAAAACACATTAGTAGTACATTTCCAATACTTGATACAATGTGTATTGTTGTCTTCCTATTACTTATATAGAGCACAGGGTGTAAATGTTATGTTTTCTAATCATTATTAGTATGAAAAAAAATTCTCTCATTGAACTAGGAGAAAGTAGTTGTATACATAATCCAATGTTAGATAATCACAGTGGGTTATTGGTAAAACTGGCAAAGTTGGAAGCTGTTGATTTAAACCTTTTACAGCTCAGCATTCTAATCTAGCTTTATGTTTTATGCCTCATGGTTAAACTTTTATGCTGGGTGGTTAAGGGCAAGTTTAAGCAAGACCTGTATAGCAAAACTTGTATTTTTGTATCTCTCAAGGTCAGTCAAATCCCCTCAGGACTCAGGACATCAGAGAACCTGTGCTGTAACATTCTATAACTCAGTGGTTTCCCAAATTTTCTGTTCAAGAAAATTATGGGTCTACAGAGGAAAGGGACTGAAGATATATAATGTGCCAAAGGAGAGTCACCTGGAGAGAAAACATTCTCTCAGGCTTTCACAGAGAGCAAACTGGTCAAGCAATGGCCAAGACTTGTCCAGATGGCTGACACCAACAACAGTTCTACAAAGCACTGTACATGGTTCCAGAGTAAATCCTGAATTCAGGCTCTTCTTGAAACTCCTGTTGATCTTGTTGTGTGTGGCTTGGGAATGGAGACTTGGAGATTTTTAAGATGGTTTTGTAAAGCTGTGGGCTGGTACCTCTGGCAACCACCCACTTTGTATAGACAGAGGTATGTATTCTGGCTTCTTAAATACTGGTATACATTGGGAACAGTCCTCTGAAATGAAGTCTGATATGTTTAGCAAGTTATGGTAGAAAGGAGGCGAATAAATAAGAAAGAATAGCTAGGGTACTTCTATCGCAATTCTAGTGTGTGATGACCGTGGGCCAGCATGGAGGCAGAGACACTGGAAATTCCAGAGAAAACCAGAAGTTCTGGGACCAGTACACTTGTCCAGATAACTCCTGTTATGTTGAGTCAAAGTTTATACAGAAGAAATTGTAAAGAGGAAGTTAAGGACACAACCGTGGAGATACGGTATAAGAAGAGAAAGATTATAAACTAGTCAAGGAGTTAGGCCATGACTGTACTACAAAATTTTGTGCCTTTTAGTACAAAAGTAACTTTCTAAATATATATGTACCACTGTTCATTGCATCTATTTAAGCAAATATTACATGAAGCAATCTTGCTAGAAATGTACTATGTAGTTAATAAGTACCGTATTTAAGAAGTCAAATAATTTTGGCACTGAGCTATATCTCCTGCATATATACATATATATATATATATATTTTTTTTTTTTTTCTTTTTTTTAACTTTATTTATATTATGGCTGGCTTAGCCTGCCCTGGGGGTGGGGCTGGCACAGCATGTGGTGCTGGGGATCGAACCGCGGTCCCTGTAGTTGCTTAAGCTTGCTTGCAGCCAGCACTCTCCCAGAGCACTCGGCGGACGACGTGAAGATCGGCAAGGCGAACCCGTTGGGCACCCTCGCCCTCTGGGACACGGCCACTGGCTTCCGGATGGATACGCCCAGGGACACTGACTCTGAACTTCCTTCTGGCTTTGCACCCCGCGGGCGATGGGTGAGCCGCAGCCCGAAGCGCATCTCCGAAGCGTCTGCACTGCCCGGGCCTTGGTGACGCTCACCTCGGAGCCCCAGCCCAGTCCTGCCCTGCGCCCTGCGCTGAGCACGCGGACCCGCAGCGCGGAACCTCTGACGTTTACAGATCAATCCTCTGGCCCACAGCTCGGCTGCCATTCTAACCAGGCACCGTGTGCGAACCCATCATCTCTGAGCACCCTCCCCAGTCGCCACCATCGGTGCTGCCAGGGACCGTGCGCCCTTCTTGCCCTATTTCCCCGCAAGCCCAGAGCACCAACACTGCTGCTCTGCCTCTCAAACATCCTGTGCAAAACCTCAATGAATTTTTTGCCAAATTAAAAAAAAAAAATGCATCCAACAATCAGCTTTCGAAGAAGATGTCTAGGATATGATAGCGTGATGATCAGGATAGCATTTGTGAGAAGGAAGCAGAAACCACCATTTCTTTTCCAAGAAGAAGTAGAAATCTTAGAACTCAAGGTCAGACTGCGTCCTCCTTCAAAGCAACACCTTGGAAGGAGAGGCACAGCTTAGTGCTTTCAATTAAGACCTTAGAGAAATTAGATACAAGAGTTTTGTACGCTAAAAATCTTTTTTTTTTTTTTTTTTTTTGTGGGACCAGGGTTCGAACTCACGACCTTGCACTTGCCCAGCAGGCACTTGCGCCTCGGAGCTATCTCCCCAGCCCCACGCTAAAAATCTTGATGGGAAAGGAGGAAGGATGAGGAAGGAAGTTAATACCTATGTAACACATAAATTCATCCAAAACAAAATGCCATTGATAGTTGAAATTAAAAAAAAATTATTATGAAGATTAAATCAAGGAGAAATGCTTGTGATGAGTGGAAATAATTTAAAACTGAGTGTATAGACTTTTTATAATTGTTTATAAATTCATACACTCATGAAAAGGGGGACTAAGAGTGAGTTGAGTCAATTTACACCAGTAATATTTTTTACAATAGTATACTTGAGAGATGGTTCCTTTAAAACTAATTTTCTTAACTTTTTGATCTTCAACATGTTTTTATGAGTTTGTAATTTGAAATACCTTTTACAATAAGCTGAAATAAAAGGAAATGTACAAAATTATCAGCTTTATTTGCTTTGTATTTTAATGATTTTTTTTTTTTTTTTTTTTTTTTTTTTTTTTTTTTTTTTTTTTTTTTTTTTGGTGGTGATGGCACTGGGGATTGAACTCATGATCTCACATTTGCCAGACAGGCACTTATGCCACTGAGCTATATCAGCCCTGTTTGTTTTCTTTCTTTTCTTTCTTTCTTTCTTTCTTTCTTTCTTTTCTTTTCTTTTCTTTCTTTTTTCTTCAATACTGGAGATTAAACTCAGGAGCTCTCTCCCTGGCCCTGAAATGGTTTTCTTATGCCACTGAGCTATATCCTCAGTCCTGTTTTCTTTCTTTCTTTCTTTCTTTCTTTCTTTCTTTCTTTCTTTCTTTCTTCTTTCTTTCCTTTCTCTTTCTTTCTCTCCTTTCTCTTTCTTTCCTTTCTTTCTTTCCTCTCTCTCTCCTTTCTCTCCTTTCTCTTTCTTTTCTTTTCTTTTCTTTCTTTCTTTCTCTCTTTCTTTCTTTTTCAATACTGGAGATTAAACTCAGGAGCTATCCTCCCAGCCCTGAAATGGTTTTCTATATAGCTTCTGTGTTGAAAAATATATCTGCAACCTATATTTTGGCCAAAGTTGGAAGATTGTCCTTTAGCAAAGAAAGCATTTGAAGAAAGTTTAACACACACACGTACCGATGCAGGTATCTATACCACTAGGTTTGGATCTCTTCAAGCTCTTTCCCCACATGCCCAAAATATCAGTCTCTTACCTTTGTCCCTTTTGCCTGATTTATATCCAGCTCATCCAGTGCTTGAAGTTGGCACAGTTCGATAGGAAAATGTATGAACTGGTTGCTTGAGAAGTTTAATTTCTGGATTCCTTTTAAATTACGTATTTCTGAAGGAATTGCCTTTAACTTGTTTTCAGAAAGATCAAGTACTTGCAAATTTTCTAAAGTACACAATTCTCTAGGGAAAGTTTCAAACTTATTACAGCATAAAATAAGTACATGGAGTGATATCATATTGGAAATAGATGATGGAATTTTCCTTATTTGGTTTTTACCAAGATTTAGAAACTTAAGCTTCGTCAGAGAACATAAGTAATCAGAAAATATGAGGAGTTTATTTTCATTCAGTTCTAAATGAAGCAATTGTTTACTGAAAGACACATCCACAGGTATTTCTGAAATAGAATTTCCATTAAAACTGAAATGATAAAGGGACTCTAAAGCACACAGTCCCACTGGGAATTGCGGTATTTTATTATAATTCAATTCAACTTTAGTTAGTTTTCTGCAACTTTTTATTTCAATAGGAACATTTTTTATTATATTTCCTGAAAATTCCAAGTTAGTTAAATTAGCAAGATGTGAGATATCTTCACTTATTTTCCCTATATAGTTTCTGTTTGCAAGGAGTTTACTTAAATTTTTAAGTTTATATATGTTCTTAGGGAGTTCTATTAATTTGTTATCACTAAGACTAAGGCATTCTAACATTGTGCAGTGGGAAATTTTCTCTGGTATATTTTTCAATAAATTTTTATCAAGTATAAGAATCTTAAGTTCTTTAAAATTCTCAATTTTGGGTGAAATAACCTCCAATTTATTGTCAGCTAATTGAAGTTCTTTTATTTTACTTAATTCAAAAATTTCTACAGCCAAAAAAGTAAGCTTATTATGCTCCATTAAAAAGTTTTCTAAATTTTTCAGTTCCCTAATTTCTTTTGGCAAACTGCATATCATATTTCCAGCAAGGTTTAGTGAAATTAATTTTGGGAGGAAGCAGAGAGTTGTAGGAAATATTGTCAACTTATTATATGACAGGTCAAGAATTGTCAAGTTTTGCAGATTAGGCAGACTTTCTGGTATATATCTGAATTTATTTTTACTCAAATTTAAAATTTCCAAGTTTCTAAGACATTCTATATCAGGAGAAGGAAAATTTTCAGTATAGTTGTCATTTAAAAAGAGTTGCCTTATTTTCCCAAGATTTAGAATTTCTTTAGGTATATGTGATATTTGATTGTGACTGACATTTAATATCCTTAAATTATTAAGTGACAGAATCTCACATGGAAGTGATGATAACTCATTATGTTGCATGGATATAATTTCAAGTCCTAGGAGATCATCTAAATCAGCCCCTAGAAAAGTTTTTATTTTATTATTGTCTAAGTATAGGTATTTTACATATTTGACTTTTAAATTGTCCTTAGGAAATTCTTGTAAACCCTTGGCCTCAAAATTAACTGTAAAGTTATCTGACTCTAGGTCAAATCTTTCCTGGTTTTCTTCAGAGACTTCTGCACCAATGTTTACATTTTCAGGAGACTGGAGGCTAATGAGGGTTTCAGTTAGTGATGATGATGATGAGCTTTCTGAAGTTTCTGGTTCTGACAGTGGGCTGGCATCTCTAGTGCTTGTTTCAGAAAGCTGAACATCCTGCAGTTGTTCTTCTGGAGATTTGCTTCCCCCAGATGTTGACTGTAACGTATCCTTTTCAGTATCAACTTCATCAATCTCATTAGAAGAATTCCTTTCCGGATAATGAGAAGCATCATTTAATGAATTTGATGTTTCTGTAATAAATTCAGACTCCTCCATTGGCTGTGACCTAAATTTCCAAGTGCTATCTTCTATGTCTGCTGAAATGCCCTCTTCTGGTATCTTATTTGTGGATATATTTTATAGCAGTTCAAGATCATAACTTTAATTTTTCCATTTTTTCCTTTGAATCTATAAAACAAATACTGATATTAAAAGGTGAACAAAGATATCACCTTTTAATTACTATTTTAATTTTCATTATTTAAAAAACATTTTATTTTATGTAATACATGTAGATATCAATAAAGAATATATAACATTTCTTCTATAAAAGATAGAGAATAAAAAAGAGAATAACAATAGTCAATATACTATGTATCATAATCCTTAAATAATAGTCAAAATGTTACTTGGAATACAAGTCATAGACAAAAAGATTCTCTTACAAAAAATAAACAGATCATAGCATAAAACTTTCTTTTAAATGAAACTAAGAAAACTAGCCCTAATGAAACAAAATGGCATATATATTAAAATATTTTTCAAACAATGGAATCGTGAATTTGGGGAATTCTTGAACTTCATTCTACTTCCTATTCCTCTAGCCTCTGTTTTGCTCTTTATTTATACATGCGTATGTTTTTCACATAAAAGAAACCATGCTATATTTTGGCTTGTGTTTCTTGTTTCACTTAATATTATGTTCTCCAGTTGCATACATTTACCTTTAGATACCTTACTTATCTTTATTTGTATACTACTCTATCATATATAAATACCATATTTTCTTTATCGTTCCATGTGTTGGTGGACATGCACTGTTTCCAAGATCTAGCTATTACAAATTGTGCTGCTATAAACATGTTGTGCCTGTGTTGCTGTAAAATGATGACCTTAACTTTTTTGGAAAGATATGTAGGAGGGGGATAGCTGGGTCATGTGGAGTTTCTTTTGCTTTGGTTGGCTGAAGCTGCCTTATGGGCTGGTCTGGTAAGGCATGGAGAAATAAGGATCGAACCACTGTCCCGCGTGCCTGACTGATGTGTCCAAGCAGGCACTCTTGAGCTAACTGAAAAGCTCCTTGGAGTTTCTATTTTTAGTTTTTTCATGAATCTCTACAATGATTATCATAGTGATTTTACTAATTTGCATACCAACAATTTTCTTCCATATTCTTATTAGCATTTGTTATTATTAGCTTAGAGGTAGTAGAAACAATCCCAGGCACACTAAACAATTTGATCTTTGGTATACACTGTTAAGAAACATGCACTGTAAGAATAGCCTCTTAAATAAATGTTGCTGGGAAATGTAGATATCCACATGTAGAAAACTGAGTCTAAGATGCAGGGGCTGGGGTTCAGTCTTGGCCTGCTGTGCCAGCCCCACCCCTGAGATGCGCTGAGACTCTGAATGAGACTGGGCATGATGGCATGCACCTGTAATCCTAGTGCTTGGGAAGCCAATAAAGAGAAAGAATCACTACAAGTCCATTCTGTGTAGTGAGACCCTGTACTAGATACATAAAATAAAGATTCAGGCTAGACTATATATATCTTACCATGTATTAAACTAAAATAAAAATGGACCAAAGACCTAAGTACTAAACAGAAACATGTAATCTACTGAAAGATAAAATAGATGCAACTCTCAAAGGGATAGATGTAGATAAGGACTTTCTTTTGAAAACACTAATGGCACAAGAAATAATTTTAAGAATCAACAAGTGGATTCTTATCAAATTAGAGAACTTCTGCACAGTGAAGAAAACAACCAACAGAGAGAAAAGACAATATATAGAATGGCAATAAAATTTTGCCAGCTGTTCCACAGAGGACTAACATCAAAAATCAAGACAATATAAAAAGCCTCGAAAAAAGAGAATATATAAAGAGTTCAAAACAATTAGAAACACCTCCCAACAAAATACCTAATTAAAAACTGAGCAAGTGAAATGAATAGACATTTCTCAGAAGTACAAATAGCCAATAAATACATGAAAAGAATCCTGAACATCACTGGCCATTACAGAAATGCAAATTAAAACTACATTGAGATTCTACCTTACTTTAGAAGAATGACTATCATAAAAAAATCTAATAAGAAAATATTTAGTGACATAAGAATAAGTGGGAATTTCCTCATTTAGCTAAAACCTATGCCTAAAATCCATAATATCACATCCAGAATTAATATCGTATCCATGGTGAAATATAAAAAGCTTTTCTATGATACTGGATCATAAAGGGTTCCATCTTCTTAATTCTGTTCAACTCTGTACCGAGATCATCATCATCACCATCATCATCATCATCATCATCTCCTCCTCCTCCTCCTCCTCTTCCTCCTTCTCCTTCTCCTTCTCAATATATTTGGTTGCTGCAGGGTCTCCCTGTGCTGCTCAGACTCATGATCCTCTTGCTTTCAGCCTCCCCAGCGCTGACATTACAGGTGTGCAATACTACACAGAGACTCTGGCCAGCTCAGCACACTCTGGGGGCAAGGCTGGTGTGGCATGTGGTGCTGGGGATGGACTGCTCTCTCTGCACTTAACTAAGCTTGCCTAAGCAGGCACTTTAGTCCACTGAGCTATCTTGCCAGCCCCTGTACTGAGATATTTTCTTTTCTTTTTCTGTATTTAGTGCTGGGTCTACAGAGTCTCACTATGTAGATCGAACTCCTAGTGATTCTCCTGTTTTCAGGCTCCCATGTGCTGGGATTACAGGCATGTGCCACCACACCCAGTCTCTCGATGACTCAGTATGCCCTTCAGGCAGGGAAGGCAAGGCAGACCAGAGATTGAACCCCATCCGCTGAGCTCTGCCTAGGCAGGTTCTTTAGTCTGCTAAGCTATCAGGTCAGCTCTGTACTGAGATCTTAACCAATAGCATAAGACATAAGAAGTATGTGAGCCAGGTGTGGTGGCGCACGCCTGTAATCCCAGCACTTGGGAAGCTGAGGCAGGAGGATCGGTGTGAGTTTGAGACCAGCCTGGGCTACAAAAGTGAGCTCAAGGCCAGCCTGAACTGCATAGTGAGACTCTGTCTCAAAAAGACAAAAAGAAAAAAAAAAGAAGTATGTGGATTACTGTCATTAAATAAAATGGTCACTAGTCACAGATAAAAATCTAATATCTTCTATACATAAATCAATAAGAACATTAAATAATGTAGCTAAATATAAAGCAAACATTCAAATGTCAGTTTCCTTTTCTCAGATAGCAAAAACAAAGAAAGCTCAAAGGGAAACAAGGAAATCTAACTACCCAGGAATAAACTTTGAAAAAAAAATATGCAAGACCTCAGTAGTGTCATACTTTATATAGAACTGCAATTCTATTTTCGAATTTCAAATGTGAAATTGGAAAATACTTAAACAAATGCAGTGAAATACCATTTTCATATATTGGAAGGCTCAATATTTGAACTGTTAATTCAAATGGATCTAAAAAACTCACAGTGATCCTCCTGCTTCAGCCTTTCAAGTCCTGGGATTACAGGCATGTGCCACCCCACCAGGCTCTTATATTGGCTTTGTACAACTTGAAAAGCTGATTCTAAAAATTATTTAGGGTTTAAAAAGGGAGGCAAGAATAAATCAGATGGGAAGGCTTACTTACCTAAGATACACTAATTAAGATGATAAGATGTTAGCACAAGAATAGACAAAATAGCTGGGCATTCTGGCATATGCCTGTCATCCCAACACTTAGGAGGTAGAGGCAGGAAGATTGTGAGGTCAAGGCTAGTCTGAAATACATAGCAGGCTCAAGGCCTACTGGAAAATGTAGTGAGACCCTGTCTCAAAACACAAAAGTGAATTTTAAGAATAGTGGGACAAAATAACCTGAATGATAATGCTAGAACTGTACAATTAGCAAAGTGTAAAATAGTTTTCCCTCAAAGATATATCAAAAATGTATAAATGTGTGTGAGGGAGGAGGGAGGAAGAAGGAAGGAGGGAAAGAGACAGAGAGAGGAGAGGGAGAGAGAGGGACAGGAAGAGAGAGAGAGAAGGAGGGAGAAAGGGAGGGGAAGAGAGAGACAGACAGAGGCAGAGGCAGAGAGAGTAAAGAGCTAAGGCTCTGGGATGGCCAAATGTCATGGTTTATGGCCTTTGTGTTTTAATCTTGGTACCTCATAGCGTCCCAGGTTGTGCCACTCATCTTGTGATGACACTGTGAGCTTGACAGGTCCCTGCTGTGCATGCCAATTTTGCCCCTAGTTGTTTGGTTGTGCCAAAGCCAAAAATAATCTCCCTTTATTTGTTTTTTAAATAGGCATAACAAAATTTATCATTCTAACCATTCTAAGTCTTTTTGTTGTTGCATTAGGTACCTCTGCATTGTTGTGCAAAGAAAGAGACGTATTTAAAGGTACAGGACTTACAGACTAGCATGCCATCACAGGAACAGTAAAACATGGATATTATTTCTTCTTTTTTAAATGTAGTTAGTACAGGATCTACAGGGTTTCACTACACAGATCAGACTTGTAGTGGTCCTCCTGCCTCAGCCTCCCAAGTGCTGGGATTACAGATATGTGCCACCACACCCAGTCTCATTCTCAGCCTCAGTGCACCCCAGGAGCAGGGCCGGCATGGCACACAGGGATCAAACCCCGGTCTCTTCACTAGCCTAAGCAGTTGCTTTAGTCTGCTGAGTTATCTGGCCGACCCATGGATATTATTTCTAGCCTACTGTTCATCACCCTATGGGGCATCACCAAGGACTGGTTCTGTACACACATGTACCTTCTGTGGGCTGGGCTTATCACGTGGTGTGCAGGGTTAGTTTCTGCTGCATGTGCTGGTGCACTGGGAACTTGTCAAACACGTTCAGCAGCTTTGAGAAGGCACACAACCACAGGTGCACTCTACTAGTCATTTTCTTCTTTACTGTTTATGCTATTATATTGTAAAAAGAAAATGACAAAGTCAGTGTTGTTGTATTACTAATGGGTTTGGTAATTTTCATGTCCTTGTTTTTTGGAACACTAGGCAGACACCACTACTGAGACTAAAAAATGCCAGCTTATATGCTAAAAATAATTCAAATGTTTTCTGGGAGTTATTTTTCTGAGTGGTTATGTCTTAACTCCTGAAAGTTTGGGGAACAAGGAACAGATGTCTAGAATGCATTGGTCAGTGCTGCCACAACGAGATGTGATTGCTTTAAAAGTATATTTTCTAATTTGCTTATTATAATCTCTCATAAGCAAGCTCAATGAGAGATATATTAACATTTGTTCTTAGTTTTAGCTTCCATTCATCTGTGGCTCCTTATTTTGGTCATCACAAGTACAAGTAAGTATTCAAGGAAAAGCCCTTTTGGCTTGACTGTAAATTTTGGGGTGGTGCCACAGGTCGTGGCTGCATTTGTTGTTTTCAGCCACATGAGGATAAAACCCAAATACTAATACTAATACTAAGCTGTGAGGAATATGGCTTCAGAGCATTGCTTGTCCTTCCATTTGTGAAGGGGCTCACAGAGGCGTATCCTATGTAATACCACTGGTGTTTGATAACCCTTTCAAGGTATTGAACTTCTTGATAAGCTCAATTTAGTCGAACATCAGACCACAGATACAGCGAGGAAGGATTACATTGGCAAAGATGCACTGGCATCCAGGGCAGTGCTAAAGAAACAAGAGGCACTTTTGATGAATAGATTGATGACAAAGACAATATGGACAGCAAAGATGATATGACAACAGCGCTGTCACTGTTGCTTCATGGGATCCCATGACTGGTCTGTTTTTATTCCTAGAAACTGAAAAACATCCAAGTTTAGCAGTCAAGCATGACCAAACAAGCAGTTCATAGGAGGGGCACTGGAAGCCCTGGGTTCGGTCCTCGGCACCAAAAAAAGAATAAAACCTCCCATAGGAGGGGCAGACAGAGTTGTCAAAAATGTGGACACATATCAGGCATCAATTCCTGGAAAGAAATGGTGTTCAGTGCCTCTTTTGTTCTGTTTCTAGTTGGCCTTACACATGCTTGGCAGCTGCATAAAATACATGATAAGAAGCCAGTGGAGTCTCTGGAGTTGCATTGACGCATGGTTGGCCATTATCTGGAGACCAACAGGCAGGCTGCAGAACGTGGTGGTGGTGGGGAACCTTGGCAGTGTGACACTGACTCATGTTGTCATGGCACAAACAATGTGACAGGCAGGGACAGCACATGTGATATGCCAAATGTTATAAGCATACCACTTTTCCATGTAAAAACATGGTGCTGCCTTACATGTGAAATGTTCTATTGAATACCATGCCAGGGAGCAGGGGCACCCCTTCTGCAGAGGTCCATTATGTACAAGGCAGCACCGCTGTGGCCCAGTGTTCCATTCATGGAAGACTGTGTAACTCCAAAATGGAAAGTAATAGGGCTGGGTGTGGTGGTGCACCCCTATAATCCCAGCACTTGGGAGGCTGAGGCAGGAGGATCAATGTGAGTTCAAGACCAGCCTGGGCTGCAAAAATGAGCTCAAGGCTGGCCTGAACTGCATGGTGAGACCCTGTCTCAAAAAGACAAAAAGAAAAAAAAAAAAAAAAGAAGAAAGTAACGAAATTTTTCCTCTTCAAGTTCTTGTTCCTTGAATGTTCTAGGTAGCAATGTAGCAGAGATTTTTGCCTAGCGTTCCAGTTGTGGCACACCATATCACTCAAGCATGGAAAAGAATAAAACTTTCCTCTTCAAATCCTTGTTCCTTGATTTTTACAGAGAACGCATCGTTTGTGAATTTCATGAGAAAGTTCAGAAAGTTGCAACCTTTGGCATAAATGAGTACTGTACAAGGTCTGCCTTGGCCTCTGAGTGGGGATGTTTATTGGTTGACCTTGAATGGTACACAACTTAGTATTTGAGTCCAAGATTATTAGAGGTTCATTTCCACTGGTTCCAACTAGGTCACATACCTAAGCCCTACTTCTTATTCAAATCCTGAGACCAGGAACTGGAATAACCTGCTGCTCCAGACTCACTCTAGATCCTGAAGCAACATTAGCCTCTTCAAATCCCACACCAACCCAAAGGGAGACCAAATGCTGGAAAAATCTCCAGCATATCCTCTCAACTTCTTAGAAGTCACTCTGCTGACATTTTTTAGACAAGAGTGATATTTTATTACATATCATCATTGCTCACTAAGATAGCTGTTTGCCACCAGTGGCTATTTCGATTCAAATCAAAAAATCAAATACAATTATAGTTCAGACTCTCAGTCACATTTCATCATGCCTCCACTGCTTTGACTACCACACTAAGCGTTGCAGAGAATCAACATTTTCATCACAGAATACCCATAGTTGTTGACATGCAGTGATTTTCCCCTTATGGAAATTGTTAATTTGATTAAGCAAAAATAAAATAAGCTGCATAAGAGCAACTTTAAAGGCCAAAGAAACACCAGCCTTTTTTTTTTTTTTTTTAAAAGGCTGTAATAGCTAACACAGCATCTCCTGTTTCTGCTCCAGCCTTCTCTGTGGGCCACAGGGATACACTCAAGAAGCCTGGGAGCCAACACAGGTTCTTCCCCTGCTCATTGCCTGCTGTGCCTGCAGCCTATGCTACTTTTAAGATGTAAAAGCAAGAGGGGATAAACACAATCCAAACAAACAAAAACACACTTTTGCCTAAAGGTTTGGAGGAAAATATTTTCCCACCAATCCACTGAAATGATAGGGTGGGTCATGCACTACCAAAGCAATGCCCATGGAAAATGTAGTCCAAGGCAGCTGGTACCCATACAGGCTGGCAGCATGGCTTCTGCAGCATTCAGGATGTGCATATTGCTTATATCAATTTGCCTTACACAAATAATAAAAATTAAAGGTTGAGGGTCAGCAGGATGGCTCAGTGGTCTAAAGCGCCTGCAAGGCGGCTGCAGGGACCGCAGTTCAATCCCTGGCACCACATGCTGTGCCAGCCCTGCCCTCAGGACAGGCTGAGCCGGCCTTAAAAATAAATAAATAAACAAACAAAAGTTCTGAAACAGGAAAAAAACAAAACAAACAAAAAAAACTTTAAAAGGTTGAACTTAACCATCCAACATGACCTTTTGCTACGTTTACCCAATTCTGTCATTTAAATTTCTTTTTTAAAAGAGAAAAAAAGAAAAAGACTCAACCAAGTCACGGATTCTATAAAACTTTAAGGCATTTTTGTGACCAGGCATGAGAGCTAATGGATATTAAGCAAGATTCATATAAAAAATACTAACAACTCCCACCCATCAACTGTTCTCAACATGATAGTTTAAAACATTCCTTTATGCACCCACCCTCTCCTGTATTTATAGGAGAGGAAAAGAAACAGAAACATCTTACCACCCTAAATACAAAACCCCATAGATGTGAAAATATCTTCCTCTGAAGAAAGCTACACATACTTCCTGAAACATAAAGAACTATTACAGTGCTGCTTATGTAAAGAAATAAACAATTTGCCACACAGCCAACAGCCAGTGTGCTCTGAAACACCCAGTAATACCTGAGCCTGAAAGTAAGACCATGTGGATATGCAAGACTTTTGGAACAATTACTGGTTAAAGGACAATGGGAAACATCTCACCAGGCTGGCTTGGACAATCACTAAAATTCCTAAGAACAGTCTTAAAATAGACATTGTTGAGGTCTTTCTCTACCATGATGTTTATAAACCCAACTCACGATTTACTAAGTGTGGTCTTAGGATCCTTGTTTCTAGTCAAACCAAATATCAACCACAGAAGACAGAGGTAGAGGGCCAATGCTGTATATATCCTGATAATGTGCTTCTCAAATTTATTAAGTACTTAACATGGAGAGAAAAAAAATATTTGAAAAACTTATCTTTCATGACTGCAAAATATGTCACTAAGGCCACTGAAAGAGGTCCATCAGCTAGACTTCTGTTTGAAGGGCTGGGATGGGGTGGGACAGTGCTTCACTAAACCATGAAGTTGCCTAGGTGGGGCTCCCACTTGTGATCCTCCTGCCTCAGCCTCTAAAATGCTTGAAATACAGGGGAACACTGCCATGCCAGGGCACCACATAAATATTTTAAAGGCGATTTGCCCAGGTTAAATCTCATCCTAAAATGTATATGAAAAATTGTCCTTTTATTCTCACAAGCTTCATGAGTCACATTTAAAACAAGTGTTATCAATTTGATAAGCAAAATAAAGCCAAGCCTTGCCTTAAGAGTTACTATAAGACTGGGCATGGTGGTGCACTCCTGTAATCCCAGAAATAGGAGGATCCTTGCAAATTTAAGACCAGCCCGGGCTACAAAGTAAGCTTAAGGCCAGCTTGAACTGCATAGGCACACACACACACACACACACACACACACACACACACACACACGAATTACTATGAAGTTATACGATATAATGTGTTCCATAACTGAAAGGCATGGACGTGAAGAGGCACGGACTCTTTCACACCGTGTAGTAGCATTAACACAACGTATCTAAGGATGCAGCACAAAGGCCATTCAGCAGAGGCTACAGCGAAAGGCACCGAACGCGCTCACCGGGGCCAGGCCAGCGGAGGGAGCACGCGCAGGGCTGCAGGCGCCGAGGGCCCTGCTAAGGCGGTGCCTGGCGCGGTGCAGAGCGCTGCTGATGTCCTCCGGCCGACGCCTCGCCTGGGTCCTTCTCGCCGCCGCCCGATTTTCCCGAGGCCCGCAAGGGGGCGCGCGAGGAAGGAATCCTGCGGCTGGGCTGACGGGCGGCAGCCGGCCT
Organism: Myocastor coypus; assembly: GCA_004027025.1. Classification (NCBI taxonomy): domain Eukaryota; kingdom Metazoa; phylum Chordata; class Mammalia; order Rodentia; family Myocastoridae; genus Myocastor; species Myocastor coypus. Next base: position 16,199 of record PVJA010021170.1, read on the forward strand.
GTGCCGCTTCCCGCCCGGCCGGGGCTGGCCGCACCCAGCCGTTTGTGAGCTGGGCGCTGGGTCACACGCGGGGACCACAGGAGGTCGGGGCCTCCTGGGCCAACGGAGCGCGGGCTCCTCGGAGATGTGACCGCCGACCCAACCGCCTGAGCCCATCAGTTTCGCAGGGAATCGACTCCCCTGCTTTGCCTTGGTTAAGCAGGTCGCCAGGACTGCTATAGTTTGAAAGGGATCCCGGAGACCGGACTGCAAGGCTCTAGCGGCCCCAAGAAGGGTCCTGGGGAGTGAGTGTTGGGACCAGAGCTGCGTTTGCTGGAGGGAGGCCCTGGGGCAACTGTGTCTGCACCAAGGAGGAGGTGAAAAACAAAAAAGGTGACACTTTATTTTGTTCCATAGTTAGATGTGTTCATATTGCTATATTGCTTTACTAACACTAGAATCTTAAAATATAACAAAATAAAAAAACACCCCTGAATCTTACTGTATGTCATGGTTTGGGGTTTTACAAGGCCAACAATTCAATATAGGATAACGTTTTGTAATGAATCACTATGGACCTCAGTGCAGTTTTTACTTCCAAATTTGTTTTTAATTTAAAGGTAATTGATGCAATTAGCTTTCCAGAATTCATGAAAAGCAGAGGGCTGTCCTTTCCGTAATTCTACATGGATAGTATTTTAGTAGTTATTCTATGGATTAGATTTTTAGGTTGTCCTTGGAGTTGTCACCACATAAGTGTTCCAGAAGTACATGGGATTTTCGTTACTAAAATCTGTGACTTCCGTGTCTCAGGCTAAAGGAAAGTCTTTTTTTCTAAACAACGTTAATTTTGCAATTTATATTACTTTCAGTATTTAGAATACTTTTGTTTTTTTCATTTTCTTTTTAAGTACTTTTGATCTGCATTAAATTCTATACTGGCTAGCAGATTGGGATTATTTTTACCTAAATATTGTCCTGGGGGCCCAGCAGGATGGCTCAGTGATCTAAAGCGCCTGCAGGCGGCTGCAGGGACCATGGTTCAATCCCTGGCACCACATGCTGCACCAGCCCTGCCCTCAGGGCAGGCTGAGTCGGCCATTAAAAAAAAAAAAAATTAAATATTGTCCTATATTTTACTTATTTGAAGCTTCAAAAACATTTTGCTGACCGGGCGTGGTGGCACATGCATGTAATCCCAGTACTTGGAAGGCTGAGGCAGGAAGACCAGTGATAGTTCAAAACCAGCCTGGGCTACAAAAGTGAGCTCAAGGCCAGCCTGAAGTGCATAGTGAGACCCTGCCTCAAAAAGACAAAAAAGAAAAAAAGCTGTCTTTGGCAAGTAACTCAGTAGTACTTACCTACCATTCATGAGATCTTTGTTCAACCCCATAGCAACACACACACACACACACACACACACACACACACACACACACAGTAACTTCTGCAACAGTGTTTGCTCACTCCTGGAAAATTTCAATTTCTGTGTATTGTTTATATAATAAACGTGGAACAATGTATTTTATTGATCATTTCGATTACCAATCATGATTACGAAAGGGGATGTAGCAGTTATTTTTCTCTTGTTGCTGGGACAAAACACCCAACACTCAAAATCAAGGAAGTGAACGTTTATTTAGCTTAATTTGTGGAGATTTCAGTCCATACTCTGTTGGGTCTAGGGGAAAATGGCACATGGAAGTGGGCAGCATTCATGGCAGTAGAAAACAGCAAAAAGCAAGAGAGGCTGAGGCAGCTATCAAGCCTCTCTGGCTTCCTTACATTGTATGCAGATTATCTGCCTCCGTTCGGGTGTAGCATTCACATCCATAATCCCATGAGCATTGGCTCATGAATTAATCACAAACTGTAGAAGCTGCCCTATGACTGCCTCATGAAGCGTTGGGGAGGACAATTAGGCACAAAGGGGAGAAACATTACTAACTATACTGGAAAGTTCTTTTTTAAGTTATTTTATAACAAAATATGTGGTAGATCAGTTGGCTTGGTTGCTTTAGGTCTGGGAAGAGGCAGAAGTATTACATAATGATGGAGCAAATCAAACTCATCTCATGGTAAATAGGAGGCAAAGGAATAACAGGCCAAGAAGAAGGGGCTTCAGGTTCAATATACCCTTGACAGGGTTGGCCCAGCAAATATTTCCTCTAGCTGGGCCCACCTCAGAAAGTATGTTCAGCTGTGTGCTCACCAGTGGGGTACTACTTTGACGAGGTTAACACTCTCATGGTCCAGTCTCCTCTCTAGGTTCCACTCTGAACATCCCTTCATTGGAGAGCAAGCCCTCCAATACACGATCTTTGCAAGAAGGATCTTATTTATACCATAACATCATGCAAACCGAAGTTCAGTAAAATCCATTTTTCAACTACATACACTCATATTAGCAAATTGATTAAAACAACTTAAGAGGCTTTGGGTTGCTTTTCTTTAGAGGAGTCCTGGAGATTAAACTCTGGACCTTGCACTTGTGAGGCAGGCACTTATGCCGCAGAACTATCTCCCTGGCCCTGGCTTGCTTTTTTTCAACTTAGTGGTTATGTATACAAAACTAAATTTAAAATTAATTGAAACCAAACAATGCCGGGGAGATAGCTCAGTAGAATAAGCAATTGCTTGACAAGTGCAGAGTCCTGAGTTCAATCCCCAGTATTGGAAGAAAAAAAGAAAAAGAAACTAAACAACCAAGAAATGAAAAAGGGAAAATGGCATACATTTCATTTAGGTGAAAATCATTTATTTTTCTATCCACAGGATTTATCATTTTAGGTTCTCTTGTTGTTCACTGTTGTATATTCAGTAAATATAAATATAAGCAAAACATGTAACAGAGACTACATGCTAGTTAAAATATCAGGTGACATATTTAAAAAGTCAACAGATTATTTGCTGATTACTAATTTGGGATTATGGCTTTTTTTTTTTTTTTTTTTTTTTTTTTAAACTGGTGAAGTTTTTATTACACTCATAGAAAGAAAAACCAGGGTAGGGACAGGATAATGGGACATAGATCAAGGCTGGGCCAGCCAGGCCATCAGAGGTGCCAGCTTTAGGAAACAGCATTAGTGCCACCACATTGCTCCTGAGAACACGACCAGCTCAGCAGAGAACTTGGTGTCACTGAGGGCCTCATGTATGCATACCACTCAAAGGTGTCTCTTCCTTGGCAATAGCCATGCCCAGAAGGGGTGACCTTCCAGGCATCCCTGGGGTCACAGTTTGGTTAATCAGCAGCTGCAGCAGCAGTGTCACTTCAGTACCAATGAGTTGTAGCCTTCAGTGGCACTGCCTGTGGCACCTTGCACGGGAGAACACTCACCTTGCCCTCGCTAAAGCAGGCCACATGGGACTCTGTGTTGGAATAGGGGTAATCGGACATGAAGCCATAGCCCTCCTCTATCTCCAGGGCTAGCTACTGCCAGATCCCTGCTGCTCAGGGGCCCCGGGGCTGTAGGAGGAGTCACGGGTACAGGGCCTGTGGGGTTGGTACCAAGAGGCTCAGTCACAGATGTGCCAAGGGCCTCAAGGCTTTTGGTCCAGGTACCAAGGTTCCATATGCCTGGCTGCTGTAGTGCACTAAGGACTGTTGTTCTCCACAAGGTCTTTGGAGCAGCATTAGGCTTGCACACTGGGCAGTAGACTGCTGCCCCCCTCACAGGGGGCACCTGGGAGTGGAGGGGCACAGGGCCACTGTGCAGGCACAGATACACTTGCTACCAAGAGTTGGGTGGCTGGGGCGGAGCCCAAGAGGGCTAGTGTGTCTGTGAACCACAGCCCAAGCCAGCAACCTGGCCCACTATTGCCTGCTCCCTGGACCCAGTGCCCCCTCCTCACAACACAAAACCACAGAGTGTATTTTGCCAGTTTTGGTCCAAGGTTGAGAGGCCTCACTTGGTGATCGCTTTCTACTGGCCATCAGGGTGAAATAGAGCACAATGGGAGACACCACTACATCTGTGTTCTGGTCTCGTTTTCTTAGAATGCTTTAGTATTCGGTCTTGGGTCCTCCACCCTGAGGTATAATCCAAATCCTCTTCCAGAGGACCCACAGCCAAGCACCATAGCAGCATTCAGTTTGCACCCTCTTTATACTTATTGGGAGGAAACAAACCATATGCAAATAGTAGCTATGACATAGTGCTATAATTCTCTAACAACTAGATCTGAGAGAAATTTCTTAAAAATAACTGCTTTCACATGATTCACATTTAACTGTATATTGTTGTCTCATTTTTATGCTATTAGAAATGATCATTGCTCACCTTGGTGAATTGCAGCACGCACAGTACAATCCACAGGCAGATGGAGGAGAGGAACTGTGTCCATCAGCCATCCTTATGTGGCATTGCAGGTAAGGGGAGTCAACATTTTCCAGCATGCTTTCCCACAGTTGAACCAAATCTCAGGGCTTCAATCCTGCACCACCATTATTTCCCCACAATTGTAATGATTTTACTAAGGTTCTGTTTGGCATTTATGTTAGCAAAGATTTGTACTTCTTCTGTTTTGAAAGTAAGCTGCATTCTCAACATGTAAGCTGTATGACTACTTACTATATGTTTTTTATTATCTTATTTTTCAGGAAAGAATGCACCACACACATTCGCATTTCTCTTTGTAAAAGCAAGGACAAAGATCCAGCATACCAATTTTTATAAGCCTAAGGCTAACACTACATATACCAGTAGCGCATTAATATATTCATCAATCAACAGTGAAAAGCATTATTTTGGTGGTGGGATGGTTGTGGCATTCTTAGTTTCACAGCGGATTGAGACTACTCAGCTCCTGTTTCAAACACCATGGAAAGCAGATCCATGCTAGTGTTAAGAGTACCATCTTGTTCTAGTGCTTGCTACTCAGGAGTCAAACCCACTTTGATCACATTTAACAAAGAAGGAAAATATATACAGAGGTTACAACAATTTTAAAGACAAAATTGGGTTCTAATGTGTGGCCCCCACAATAAATTTAAGCCTGTGACAAATAGGGGATCGGATGAGTTGTTTATAAGTACTCTTGTCAGGTTTATAGGTACTGTAAGTTGGGTGTTAGAAATATTAAAAACAGTTTGTGTTAATGCTCAAGTGGGGTTTGCCACAGATTAACATTTCCATTAAATATGTACACTGAATTACTTATTATCTAAGCGTAACAGCTGCTCCTTACCATTTACTGTTAAGGACTTTAACTGTACATCTTCAACTTCTGCTTTTTCTTGACCATTCTTGGCAATTCTCTTGGTAGTAATTTTGCCTTCACTATTTTAGCAAAAGGTGACATGGACTGGAAGTTGCTCAGCCCACTGCTGCTACATGAAGTGGAAGAGAATGAAATGAAGCCCCATAATATACAGACCCAAATGAAGTAAATCTTGTACCGAATAAAGAAAATTCACTTTCAAAGGATGGAAACCCACTGAAGGCAGAGAGAAAAAGGAGTTTACAAAGTGGCTTCTACTTCCTTGGGAACCCTTTTAATTCATCAAAAAGTTCTGCAATAGGACTTTGAAGAAGTTGAATGAACAAAGATCCCTTCTACCAGAACCTTCCCTGGAGGTATTATCTGAGGTTCTGATAATGCACAATCCTGACTCAATGGCCTGTCAAAACGTCTATCTCTTCCTTTACTGTTCAATGTATCTTTGCCTCATTTGTCATGTTTCATTTTTTAACATGATAATGCTATGTATCTCTTAGCAACTTGTCTCAATTTTCACTCTGCTTTATTCTTAGGATTTTATGTGAATGCCATTTTAGTGCTCATTTCTGACATATCTTTTAATGTCCTTAGGTCAGGTATGTCTTTGCCTAGAACTTCATAGCAATTCACCTGTTTTACCAGGTTGCTGGAACAAGCCCAAGGATACAGATAACCAGAAGCAAAGAAAAAGGAGGTGGGTAGTTGGTCTCAAGCTTCTCACATGACTATATTCACTACATAGAATTTGTAGTAAATATATTTTCTTGTGAATTTCCAACTTACATATTAAATTATACTTTTTAAAAATATATTTTATAATTATGTACAGTAAAATTTCCTTTCATCAGTTATGCATATTTTATCAAATATACTTTTCAACCACAATCAGAATATCTTTTTTTCACAATCAGAATACTGGCTCGCCTTCCAAATTTCTTCAAATTGCTTTTTATTCCTGTTTCCTCTCATTTCCACCATTAACTTCCATTAAGCAATGTTTTCTTTTTTTAAAGACAGTACAAATTAGGATTAAAACAAAAAATTACAAGTGATACAGAATTTCACTTAACAGAGTACTATGAATTTCACAGTATTTATTCTAATACATAATGTTCTCTTCCAACCAGTTATTCATATTACTAGACATGTGCATGCAAAATTGGAAGAAATGTATACAAAATTCAGAAGAAAAAAAGTACAATCGAAAAAATGAGACAAAACCAATTCAGCATTATTGCTTCTTTCTGCAGACTGGCAGAAATGCACAGTACAGCTATCCAAACCACCCTGCTTACATACATAGAGAAATCTCTTTCCCCCACTCCCTCTCCTGTCCTCTTCAACTCAGTAACTCTTTCCTTTTGAATAAGTTCATTTCATTTTCCCAGGATCTACTGTACCCTTCAGATTCCACTTTTTTCTTTCCGATTCTCACACTAAGGAGATAATAGGATGTTTGCACATGCAGGTCTGATTTATTTTACTTAATTCTAGTTACATCCATTTACCAACAAAAGACTCAAATTATAGTGTTTCATAGCTGAATAATAATACTCTATCGTGTAAAAATCTTCTTTATTCTTTAGCGGCTGGGCATCTGGTTTCCAGGATTTAGCTAAGGCAAATTTTGCTACTATGAACATGAGTGCATATATATCTTTATGGCATGAGGTTTTCAGTTCTTTTGGAATACCCAAGAGAGGAATAGCTGGCTTGAATGGGTTCTCCCATCCTCTCTTTTTAAGGAATTTCCATAGTAGTTGTACCAGTCTGCACTCAACAGTGGAGAAGGGTTTCTTTTTCTCCTCAGCTGCTCCAGCATTTGTTATAGGCTCAATTCTTGATGTTAGCTATTCTTTCTGGGGTGAGATGGAATCTCAATGTTGTTTTAATTTGTGTTTCTTGAATGACCAATGATGCTGAAGTTTTTCATATATTTACTTGCCATTTGTATTTCTTCCTCTGAGAAGTTCATATTTATCTCAGATGCCCATTTTTAGATGGGGCCTTTAAATTTGCGTGGGGGGCTGATTTTTTTAAATTCTCTGTATGTTCTAGATAGAAGGCCTTTGTTGGAGGGACAGTCTGCTATAATTTTTTCCCAGTTTGTGGGTTTTCATTTTACTTTATTGGAGATTTGCTTTGAAGCACAGAAACTTTAAAAAAAAGATGAGATCCAATAACCAATGTTTGCTCACTGATTCAGTGTGTCATTTAAAATGATAAAGTGTTATGTTTTATATCTAAAATGCCCCCTTAACTGCCCCTCCCAAAGTTTCATGTATTTGGAAGGAAGGATGTTCAGGAAAAGATGGTCACAGGCTCTTGATCTGGAAGGTATATTTTCACCAGACTCTGCCCTTCTCTCTGTATCCAGGCTACAGGGGTTGAGCTGCTCTCCTCCACCAGGCAGTTTTAACCTGGTGTTTCAGCCCTAGCACCAGTACAATTTGGACTAGACCTCACTGAAAATGAGCCAAAATAAGCCTCTTCAAGTTGAGGATTTGAATATTGTATCTGAACTATGGGAAAGTAAATGATATAGAATATTGTATAAGAAATGGGGGTACTGCTATGCCTATACTTGACCATGTGGTTGAGAAACTTTTATAACTAGTTTGTGGGAGAAGTCTAGAAAAGTTGAGTCAGGCTACAGGAGCTCTGGAATGTTATGAGCATGCATGATGGGTCATTCTGGTTAGAGATTGGAAGACCAGAATGCTAACAAAAATGTGTGTGTTAAAAGTACAAGCCATGAAGTTTCAATTGGGAATGAGAACCTAGAAAACAGAACTAGGATTCTGCATGTTTGCTTCTTGAAAATAATTTGTGTTTTGTACATATTTTGTAACTTTGAATGGGATAACTTTAAAGGTGGTAGACTAATCTGGTGAAGGAAATTTCAAGACAATGAAATGTTCAGGCTGGGTACTGCTAGTTACTTTTACTCAGATTACAGATAGAGTCAGAAGTAAAAGGCAGAGCTACATAATTTAAAAATTTTGCAGCTTGGCCTGAAAGGAGGCCTGTGTAAAGGAGGAACCAAGGAAGAGTGCAGTTGATGAAAAAGATTTACATTTAGAAAATAGTAAAGATGTCTCAAGTAAACCCCAGAAAATGGCTGGATCTCACCTATTAAAGGTTCAAAGGTCCTTAAACTGTTTTGAAAGATTCTTGTTTTGAGGACCCCAAGGTATGGTCACAGAGCATTATATCCAGATTTCAGGACTCAGACACCAGGGGGAAAATGGGTGACAGTATCACAGTCCCTGTCAGGATTCACAACAGGGTTTTTAGTCATAGAGAAGCCACTATAATAAATGAAGGTGAATAAGGAATTGTTTATCTAGAATCAAAAGGGCCTAGCCATGACATAAAGAAAAAAACCAGCATTTCCTTTTAACTTCAACTACATAATTTTAATAAGGTTTAGACTCAGCATCATTAAATATAACTATAGTTAATATGAAGAATAGAAAATGAGAAACAAAATATTTGCAGTGTTTAGGAATTTTTTTTTTTCATTTTCCATTGGGGATGGAACTAGAGACTTTGCAATTAGCTACATCTGTAGCCCTGTGTTATTTTTTATTAAATTGGAGACAGGGTCATACCAAGATGCCCAACTTTAGAATAATTTTAAGGGTGACTATTATATCTCTGAATTTAGCTTACAACACATAAATCTGTTTACATACTGTGTTTTCTAGCTTACTAAATAGCGCACTAAATAGCTCCTCATTTACAGCAGCACTTTCCTAAATGAAATAACTAGATATTTCATTATCTATTTCCTACAATGTGAAGGTGACATAAATAAGTCAGTAGGTTAACTCATAAAAATATAGTTTTTAACAAATGTACCTACCAATATCCTGAGATGTTATATGAAACATGTGTCTATGTATACATGTGGCTATGTCTGGGAAGTGGTATATTATTATTATTATTATTATTATTATTATTATTATTATCTTGTATTTTTTTAGGGAAGGGACTGCAGGGTATTTAGGGTCTCACCACTAGAACAGACTTGTAGTGATCCACCTGTTTGCAGCCTCCCAAGAGCTGGAATTACAGGCGCATCCTGTCACACCTAGTCTCAATTGCTAGCTCAGCAGGCCCTGTGGGTGGGGCCAGCACAGCAGGGCTGAGGATTGAACCATTGGTCCCTGTACCTGCTTGCAGGTGCTTTAATCTGCTGGGCTATTTGGCTGACCCTTGGGAAGTGCTATAATTGCTCAACTTTAATAATATAAATTCTTAACTAGGTCTAGGATTATTTCTGTAGAAAACAAGAATTTGAGAACAGATTCTTTCACCTTGTTACTTCTAAAGAATGAATCAATTTGTATAGAGTGAGCTTGTGGATTTTTTTTTTTTTTTTTTTTTTTTTGGTGTTACTAGGGATTGAACTCAGGACTTTGTGCTTGAGAAATACCTTTTAATTAAGACTTGAAAAAGCAGGTTAAAAAATGTTCATAGGTAGCAGAAATATGTTTTAAATAACACTAGTATATTGCCCAGGTAGAAAATACATTTTTTATTCAGATTATGTTGATTTTCAGGATATGTTCAAATAACAGTTTTAATAAAGCTACATTTTAACTTCAACACATTTCAATATAAATTCACCATTTAACAAAAATAAATTTATAAAGCTTACTATTTTGTCTAATACTATACAGACTATCAATCTATATTTTTTGTATATTTCTCTAAAAAATTAGAATAGCAATATGAGGCTATCATATAAAACTACTTGGTATATTACACACCAAATGTGTACAAATTCTATACAGTGTGACAGTATACATATATATTACAAGAAGCTAAATGTTTTAAGAAATCCTTCACAGAAAAAACTGCATTACAAAATGGTGGTAACTTCAGTACCAGATATTTTACTTTCATGAATTTCTTTCAGTGGGCATTAATTGTCCATTGAGCTTCATCAACAGTTTTACCACGAGACCAGCCTACAAAGTAAGATACATTTTGGCAATGAAGATGAAATGAATAAGTATGTTCACAGAACATATACAGCATTGGGCAGTACTACTTGAAAGGGAACTCTGTAATCAGGAGGTACCTTGTCAAAAAATTAAGTATGTAAGAGAATTATTCAAGTATTGTTACTTGTTTTCTGTACTGGAAAATTAATCCAAGGCCTTCAGAAAAAGCTACATCTTTAGGCCAGTGAGATAGCTCAGTGGTCTAAAGCACCTGCCTAGGCAAGCTTAGGCAAGCAGGCAGGGACTGCAGTTTGATCCCAGCACACACATACAGTGCCAGTCCCACTCCCAGGGTGGGCTGAGCCGGCCAAAAGAAGGAAAAGAAAGAAAGAAAGAAAGAAAGAAAGAAAGAAAGAAAGAAAGAAAGAAAGAAAGAAAGAAAGAAAAGAAAGAAAGAAGGAAGGAAAGGAAGGAAGGAAGGAAGGAAGGAAGGAAGGAAGGAAGAAAGAAAGAAAGAAAGGAAGAAAGAAAGAAAGAAAGAAAGAAAGAAAGAAAGAAAGAAAGAAAGAAAGAAAGAAAGAAAGGAAAGAAAGAAAAGAAAAGAAAGAGCTACATTTTTAGTGAATATTTTTTTTTTTACACAGTGTCACTAAGTCACTAAATTGTCTAGACTGGGCTTAAACTTGCCATCCTCCTGTCTCAGCCTTCCAGAGTGCTGGGATTGTAACAGTTTACTCAGGCTTACTCTTCAAGTAACAGTTTACTCTTCAAGTTTTTGAAGAGATTTAAGAAATAACCTGTATGCACCTAGTGGCTCCAAGAGGATACTGGTCAACACGAGGAAAGGTCTGCCTAATATCTTGATGGGAGAGGCAAAGAATACTACTGAAAATTTTAAAATATGGAACAAAAATTCAATCGTTACAAAACATAAATTATTCAGCTATGTTTCTTGGCTTTTCTTGTTATGAAAGGCCTTTTCCTTTGCCATATTTTAATTTCATCTAAAATTAGATGTTTACCTTAAAGTTAAATTATGTCACCTATAAAAAAAGTTTTCTAATACAGTATTTCTCAGTTGAGTCCAAAACAGTCAATAATTTGAGACACCACTGAGTTACAGGATGTTATAGTACAGGTTTTCTTATGTTCTTAGTCCCCACCAACCTTGAAGGGATAGGGCCAAAATATTGGTTATCTTTGTATCAAAATTTTCTGATCAAGGAGTTTATGGAGCTACAGAGAAAGGGATCAATGATGTACAATGTGCCTAAGAAGAGTCACCTAGATAGGAAACATTCTCTCAGGCTTTCACACAGAGCAAATTGGTCAAGCAATGGCTGTGACTCAACGAGATGGCTGACATGGACAAAAGATCTACAAAACTGCTGTACATGGTTTCAGGGTAGATCCTGAGGGGATTTGACTGACCTCGTCAGATACAAGTTACATTTTTTGTTATATAGGTCTTGCTTTATCTTGGTCTAAACCATGCAGCAGAAAAGTTTAACCACAAGATATAAAAAGTAAGGTTATATTAATATGCTGAGCTGTAAAAGGCTCAAGTCAACAGCTTCTGACATTGCCAGTTCTGCTGATAACTCACTAATGTTATGGACTATTAGACTATATTGGCTTATTTTGATGAATTTATGCACTTAAAGTATTTTAATGGCAATGGAACACCCATCTCTGACATAGCAAAACAAACAAAGGAGATATAAATGAATGACCATTTTGTAGTGAAAAAAATAGGATAGATATACAGCTACTTTCTCTTAGTTCAATGAGATTTGTATTAATAGTAAGTTTTGTTTTTTTTTTCAAGACCAGGGAATTGAACTCAAG
>PVJA010021171.1:0-35939 GCA_004027025.1 Myocastor coypus
AAAAAAAAAAAAAAAAAAAAAAAAAAAAAAAAAAAGAAAAGTTATCATGTCTGCATCTTGTACTCGGAACAACAACTATGAAGACAATGATGTGAATTGTATTAATTATTGTGGTTGTCCTACTAACGTATTGTGAAACTGTCCCATTGTTATTTCTTATTAAAAGAAAAAGAAATTGACTCCTTCACAGTAAGCTAGAATTGGAGAAAAAAAAAAAACTGTGTTGCTCACCATATTGCCAATTGAGGAAAGGGTTAATTGTCTAGAACTGAGCCACAGAACAACTCTGCAGTAGGGTTTCCAGTAACTGGGTAACAGTGTGAGAGAGAGCGATAGAAGACAGTCATAGAAATGGTGAAGGCTACCCATAAACTTCAGAGAAGTTTAAGCTCAGGTTAGGAAGGATATGGGCCCCACTTTATACCATTAGAACTAAGACTTAGTGAGTGTGTCTTTCAGACACAGGGGGAGTGGAGAACCAGAAAATGATGAAATGTGAAAAATTATCAGTGGAAGATGAGAAGGAATAGAGAAAAGGGAGACGAGGGATCCTACTGAGGAGGATGGCCATATCTGAAGGAGGTGAGCCTGCCTGAACCACTCCCTGCTGCCATATGCAATGGAGGCCAGTGTTCCAATTGCTTTCCTATTTACCTATGTGCACAAGGACACACCTCGGCTTGGCTTGGACAGCTGCCACAGTCTGAGGTGTAGAGACAGAGGGGCTCCTGGAATAGTGGGAGAAACTTCACAAACCCCAAGGCTATAAGGCTAGGTAGAGAAAATCATGATTTGCTAGACTGCAATACTGTAGATACTGAAAAGAAAGCATGGGGCTGGGGATTTGGCTCAGCGGTAGAATGCTTGCCTAGCAAGCTGGAAGCCCTGGGTTCGGTCCTCGGCACCAAAAACAGAATAAAACCTCCTGAAAAGAAAGCGTTCATTGACAACTACAGAGCATTTCAGAGAGGGCTTAACTTTTTTTCTCCTACATTGGCTCTTTTAGCGGTTTGTGGGTTCTTTTCACCTTTGTTGCTTTTCTCCTTTTAGCTTTTTTCTTATTTTTCTTTTTCCCTTTATTTTGCTATTTTTCTTTATTTTTTTCTATTACTTGTATCTAACACAATTGATTTACTTCACTCCTCAGTAGGATTCCTTATCTCCCTTTTCTCTCTTCTTTCTCATTTTCCATTGGTTAATTTTCACATTTTGTCATTTTCTAATTTCCCACTTCCACTATCTTTACTAGCATAGTAATTAAACTTTATGAATTTTTCAATAGTTAGCTAACCCTAGGCTGTTGCTGTTGAATGCTGTTCTATTGCCAATGGAGATAAAATAATCTTTTAAAATATTATTTTATTTTATTTCAAAGGGTAAAAACAAAAGCAAAGATAACTATTACACTTAGTAGATATTTACTGTATATTTGATTTGTATTAGTGTTTATACTATAATTTTCAAATCTTTTTTATGGTAATGTTGGAATATTATTGGTTCTTAAATAGCATCTATTTTGTCTATGACATTATTATTACTATTACTATTATTGCTGATTTTATTGTTATAGCTAAGATGACATAGTTGTTGCTATTAACTGGCTTCCTTTGTATGGCGGTACATGGCTGGCCTTTGTGTTGTTATTAATATTGTGATGCCTTCCTGGAGAAATGGGTGCTCCCTCCTAAAGAAGTAGAGGTAGTTGGATCTTGCAGGACAGCAGCAAAGTAAAGCCTCCCCACATCAACATTGTGCCACCAAAAAGCAGACACAAGAGGTTTGCAACCTACAAATGTCAGATACAGTCTCTCTCTCATCTCTGTCTCTTTTTGTCTCTCTGTCACTGTTTCTACCTCTTTTTGTCTCTCTCTGTCTCTATCTCTATTTCTGTCTCCCTCTCTCTATCTACCTGTGTCTCTCTCACACTCTCTCTCTTTCTAGAAACATGAGAAGACAATAAAACAAAATACCTCTCAAAACTCCCAACTACCCCAAAGCTGATCCATAGGGCACTAAGGGAAAGGAAATCAAAAGATACACAGCTAAATTATTTGAATACTGATGATGATGATGATAATAATAATATACCTGAATACTGATAACAATTGATTTGTGGCACTTCTATGTTTACTTAAATTTCCTGAAAATTTTCCCATTGGCCAATGGCTAAGGGGTGGGGAACCACTGTATGATGAAGGCCACTGACCCCCTCTAACCATTAACCAGCAGGACAGCTACCTAGAAAGATTTAGCAAGCATTGTCCCCCTGGCTTACTGTACATGTGCTAGGATCCCAGACTGCATCCAGCCAGCTGAGCAACTAGAGCACACTGCTGACAGTGAGTGACTCCCTGCAAACCCTGGGGCCTGCCTGTCCTTGCCTCTGCCCCTGTCCCTGCTCCTGTGTCCTCAAGAACAGCAATGGCTGCAGCTTTCATGTTTGTTTGGATTATTTTCTCGGGGCACTGACCATTAGGGCAGCCAGCAGGGATTGATATTGTGCTGCCCTGGAGCACTTCCCAGATCACAGCATCTAGGCATCACCCTGGGGTTTGGTTTCTCCTTGCAGAGGCTGTGGGAAAGGGCTGTAGCTAAGCTCCCTTCCCACCCAGTGCACCTATTGCTCCTAAGCCAAGGTCAGCAGCGGGTGTAGCTGCAGAGAGAGCGGGAGGGCTGGGATGGATTCGCACCAGGCAGCATCCCAGTGGAGAATGCCAGTTCTGGAGGGTGTGCAGAGCTGGCATCTGCCAGAGTCTCACATGTGCATCTACCACGGCTGTCACTGAGTGACCTGGGGCAAGGATGGTGTCAGTAAATACTGACCCCATGCCTTTCTCTATAGCCGGGTACCTGCGTGAGCTGTTTTGCAGCTGGATAGCTCTGCGTGGCGACCCATGTTCAGAAGTCAGACCTTTGCTGGCCTTGGAGTCCCAGCCCCTCCTGAGATGCTTTGCCTCCTTGGCTCCCCCTTCTCATCTATAAAATGGTCCCAGATGCCACATGACAGGAAGTTACCTAAGGCAAGCACGTGTGTCAGCTGGGATTGGTATTCACAAAAGGCTTGTGAGGAGGGAGAGATTTGATCTCAGGGAGAGCTGGAAGGAAGGGAGGCCCATCCTGCCCCTGGCCTTGTGCTGTCCAGGGTTTTTACCTAGGTAGCCGTCATGAACACAAACTGGGGTGGCAGCACCCTGAGCTGAAGCAGATTTCTCTAAATGTGACACAGGAGTAGGGACAGAGTGAGACAAAGAAGGGCTCCCTCACTACAGTGCACAAGCATGTGAGTCTCAAAGGCCATGCTCGACTGAGCAGGCTAGTTGTGTGTGTAGGGGAGGGCTTCAGTGAAGTCACATAGGGCACAGCAGGTGCAGGGGCTCTGATCCTCAAGGCTCAAAGAACATCAGGGTACTGGTATGACCTGGCCCTCCTGACCTGCATAGGATGAAAGGATTATGTGTGCCAGGGGGAGGCTGCAGCTGGAACCTCAAGGGCCCTGTTCAAGCTAGGGGCAGGATTGTCACCATAGAGTGGATTATGAGGACCCAGGCCAACTCGGTGGGAATCAATGGCGCCCACCTCTGGGTAACCAGGAGCCAATTAAAGCTCTTCTTAGAAAGAAGCAGCTAGCAGCAGGGTGGAGAGGGCTCAGCAGAAGATGAAGACCAGCCAGGGACCAGACAGCAGCACCTGCTGAAGGCAGCAAATGCAGCCAAGCCCCCTACTCGGGCTGTGTGCTGGGACTGGAGGACAGGAGACAGACACCACTGAGTAAACCAGCTGTCCTGGGAATGGTCATCTCCACTGTTTTATATGAAGAAACTGAGGCAGAACTGAAACAACTTTTCTCATGTTCCCTAATGAATCAGCAGAGGTGCTGAGATCTGAATCCAGGCTGGCATGCCACAAAACCAGGAAAAAGAGAACTGTATTGGGGACTTAGCAGCCAAGGTCAGAATTCAGATGGGGGTGGGCAGCAAAGCCCTATAGGCTAGGGTGGGGAGCAAGCCCCACTTGTACCTAGCATCAAGCAGTGAAGCAGGGGGGATCTCAGATCAGCCACTGAGCTTGCTTTTATACTCTGTAGAGTTAAGGGGAGCCAAGCATGGAGTTCTGGGAGAGAGCTCCAAGATTTGGGGTGTTAGCATCTGTTCTCTTGAGGTTTGAGTTTTGCAATATTCCAGACAAGAACCCACTGAGGATTTCTGGAAGATGGGTGCTTCCTACACCTGGAGGACACCACAGCTTCCTGTCTGCTGGCTTACATAAGGGGGTAGTGAAAGATTTATGAGAATACAGTTGTGTGGTTACAGGGGGAGAAAAGTCCCACTGAGGCCCTGAGAACTGGAGGAGCCACTGGTATAATGCAAGGCCTGAAAATAGAAATGGGGTTGCTGGTATGAGTCTCAGAGTCTAGAGACCCCAAACCTATGAGCTCCAAGTCCCAAGGCAGAGCATGAGGTCTCAGCTCACAAAGAGGATGTTCTCTTGTTCCACCTTTGAAATTCTCTCCATGTCCTCGGGAGGGGGGTGGGGCAAACCTGCTCATGTTAGTGAGGTTGGGCTCTTCCTTACCCAGTCCACTGGCTCATCCTAGTCTCCTCTGGAAATACTCTCACAGACATGCCTGAAATAATGTCCTATCAGCTGCTATGATCTGCATGTTTGCAAATATTGACAAAACTCATGTACTGAAATCCCCACTAAGGGGATTATGGTATGGAATCTTGGGGAGGTGTTTATTAAAAACCCCCAGAGAGCTCATTACTCCCTCCATTATGTAAGAGAACAGTGAGACAATGCCTTTTATAAGGTAAAGAAAGCTCTCACTAGACACCACATCTCCTGGTGCTTTTATATTAGACTCCAGACTCTAGAGCTATTCTTTAGGGATAACCTAGCCTATAGAACTTTTCTCATAGTCACCTGAATGGATTAAGACACCAGCTACCTAGGCTTCCCTGAACCCCATCAAATGAACCATCATGTCTTTTTCTGCCCCTCTCTGTCCTCTGGAGAATTTAATCCATTCACGTGCATAGAAGTCACATCTTCAGATGAGGACACTGAAGCCCAGTGCCCTGCTGTGTCTTTCCTCAGGTTACACAACCAGTGTGGAGGAAGGAGTTAGGGATAGAATGGAGTCTTTGTCTGCCTTCTGTGCCACTGAGTCCTGCTGACCCCTCCTCTAACAAGCGTTCTTGACTTGGCAGGGCCTGGCCATCTTGACAATGCTGCTTATGCTGTACACCTGTGTCCTCTGCCTATGCACCAGCGGCCTCTGGGCTGATCAGGATGAGGATCCTAGTGCCATCTCAGGGACAGAGAGCCATTCCCGCGGCCTGGCCCCAGCCAATGTAGACTTTGCCTTCAGCTTGTATCAGCATCTTGTGGCCTCAGCTCCTAAAAGCAACATCTTCATCTCCCCAGTGAGCATCTCCATGGCCTTGGCCATGCTGTCCCTTGGTACCAGTGGCCACACACAGACTCAACTTCTCCAGGCCCTGGGCTTTAACCTAACCAGAATGTCCAGCACCAAAATCCACCAGGACTTCAGACACCTGTACCAGCTCCTCAGGGAGTCGGACACCAGCTTGGAAACGGCCATGGGCAATGCCTTGTTCCACAACCACAACCTGCATCCACAGGAGTCCTTCTTAGCGGATATCAAACACTACTATGAGTCGGAGGCTTTGGCTTCAGATTTTCAGGACTGGACCAGTGCCAGCAGACAGATCAATGAGTACATCAGCAATAAGACACAGGGGAAGCTCGTGGATATGTTCTCAGAACCGCATAGTCTGGCCATCCTTATCCTGATCAACTACAGTTACTTCAGAGGTACCCACTCCCCACCCCAGGCTAACAGGGCCCCATCATCACTGCCAGGAATAGCCATAGCTGTCAGAATCTAGGGCAGGCTTTGGGTAGTGCCTTTACTCTCACAAAGCAGTCACCACTGGGAGTTTCCATCTTTGCCACAGTGGTGCTGGGAAAGTGGCTGTATTACTTTACAGAATGCAAAATGTGACCTAGCACAGTCAAGGGACCCAGCTGGGTTCAGGGAGGTTAGTTTGAGACCCATGTATGTAACCACAGACAGACTGGCTGCTTTGTGACCCACAAATGTGGATTTGATACTGATGAGAAACAGGCTCTGGATTGGGGGGCCTCATGCTACCTGGGGTCCTTGCTTCGATGGGGCCACACAGCCAGCTTAGAACCCAACAGAGCCCCCTCAGAAGCTCCTCAACACCCCTATGGCTAAGCTGCACACATGAGACTCCAGAACCCATAGCCAGCTCAGGCCAGGCCCACTTCCTGTTGACATCAGCTCTGACCAGTATGGAGCCATGTTTTTCAAAGCACTGTTCATAAAATTCTCCAAGGAGACTTGCTAATGTCATCGATCCCTGACCTCCCACCCAGCCCAGACCTACTGAAACAGAAGCACAGCAGTCAGGAAGGTCTATAATGCAAAGTTTTACCAAGAGCTCCCTGTCTACCAACCTCAGATCATTTCATGATCAAGCATATTAGATACATATTGTCTGTGAAAATAAAAGCCAATGCCTTTCTTAGAGTCACAGCTCTCAGCCGAGGGTGACCTCTGCCCCAAGGATCTGAGCAAGTGTCTGGGGACATTTGGATTATAACAACTGGGATGGAGGGGAGCATGCCACTGACAAGCACAGGCCAGGGAGGCTGCTAAGCATCCACTCACAATGTGCGAGATGTCACTCCCAAATTTCCAAGGTGGCCAGGTTAAGAAGCCCCAGGCTAGAGTCCTTTTACTCTTCTGCCTTCTCCAGCTTCTTATTTTAATATTTTTTTCTCTTCTGTGTCCCTCACACACAAACATATACACATGCATGTAAACGCACTCCAGTCACACCAAATTCTACTCCCATCCTAGACTGCATCTGTCTCCAGCAAAGCCTGTGTGCACCTCTCAAAGCTGTCGCATTGAATCACTGCTGGTTTGATGGCTTAACATAGCACCACTTGATTATCTACAGTTCTGGAAGTCTAAAGTCAAAAATGAGCCACACAGGGCTAACATCAACATTTGAGTCCATCTGGATCCTTCTGGAGGATTTGGGAGAGAAAATATTTCCAAGTCTTTTGTAGCTTCTAGAAGGCCTCTGATCCCTGACTCCACATCCCTTCTTCCATCAAAGCCAGCTGTTCCCAACACTGCATCTCCTCTGAGCTTAGCTTCCCTGCCCCCTTTTTTTTTCCCCACTCATAAGGTCTAAGGATTTACACAGAGACCCCTGGGTCATCCAAGACACAGCCCCATCTCAAAACCAGCTGATTAACAACTGCAATGCCATCTGTGACTGTATTCCCCTTTGATATGCAAACCAGAGTGCTCAGAGATTTCGCTGCTTTGGGGCCAGAGAAATAGATCACTAGAATAGGCACTTGCTTGGCAAGTGCAAGCAAGGACCTGAGTTCAATCCTCACTCCCACAAAAAAAAAAAAAAAAAGTTCTACAGTTCTGCTGCTTAGGATGAGGGTGTCATTGTTCCCCTGGCTCAAACTCCATGTCTCCTTTGTCTCCTGGGCACTCTCTTGATTTATGTAACTGGAAACATCTTTTATGCTTCATGACTTAGCTCAAAAGTTGTTTCCTCTGGGAAGCCTCGCTTGACTGTCTCAGGGAATACTTTGCTCTTTGTATGCAGTTGCCTAGGTCTGGCTACAGCAATCATCTTGTTCTAATATGTCCCCAAGGCCCATGGTCTTAGCTGTAGTGAAGCAGTCATATTCAAAGGTATGCAGGAGAAACAGAAAAAAGAAACAAGCAAAACCAGTAAGCATCCTAGTGAAGCCCTGTTTGAGTTTCACATACATCAAACTTTCCCTGAAGCACACTTTGAGGCACTGACAGTGTGTGCAGTCACGGAGCATGGAAAGGACATTTGGGAGAGGCCCGGTGGAGCTCCTGGTTCTTGAGGCTGTGGCTATAGTTTGTTTCCCTGTATCCTCCAGCCTCTCTCCATTGCCTCTACCAAGAACCAAGAACTGTGAGTACATAATCCATAGATCCGCAGACAATGAAATGGAGAAGAAATGCCGGGAGCTAGATTCTGGCCACACTAAAGCAAGGAGATAATGGCCTCATGACATTCCAGGGCTTAGAGTCAAGTACCACACTGGAGTTCTCAGTCCTTGCCTGATATGGAGAACTATAAGCTAGAGCAGAAGAGATCCTGGTGAGCTCCAGTCAGTATCTTTAAACATTCTGCCACAGACCATGCTACTCAGAGTAAGTTCAGAAGGGCAGAAGAGGCTATATGGAAGGTACTGGATTGGGGTGAATCTTAGGAGCACTATTCTTCTCTTTGGAGCTGACCAGTACTGGAAAGTAGTGAGTTCCCCATCCTGAGGCAACCAAACAAACTAGACAATGACCTCATAGGATATGGTCCAGCAGCCTACATGCAAGGGCAGAGAACTCAGGAAGTGTGGCCTGGTCTGAAGGAACAGATGATAGGTCCAGGTTGTGGGGGTGGATGGCAAGAATGATTGGCTCATCCTGAAGCCAAGGTCCTACCAGGCCACTGAATTTGCAGCTTGAGGTCCATCATCACTTCCAGAACTCTAAGCCAAGGCACCAAGACTAAATCCAGTTTCAGTGAATGCTTCCCTACTCCAAGGCCCAGCATTCTTATGACCTTCCTACCCTCTGCGGTGTTTAGAAGCCAGACTTAGAATTAGAGCTCTTCCTCCCTGAATTCAAAGAAGTAGAGGATGGAGCAAGCCTCAAGTATCTGGGGACTATAGCATTTTGCTGGAACTCTGGCAGCTGCTGTGGGGACATTACCCAGCAGGCTCCTGTGTAGGCTGTTCATGGGGCACACTGGTGTTCTGTCAGTTTGCATGAGGCCGCCCAAGCGCATGTCCTGTCCTAGGAGCCTGACTGCTGCTGGCTCTCTGTTCCCTTTTCCCAGGCACTTGGGAGCAGCCATTCAATCCAGAAAACACCTGCGAGAAGAACTTCCATGTGAATGAGACAACCACGGTGACAGTCCCCATGATGTTCCGATCAGGCTCTATCAACTACCTGCATGACTCAGTGCTCCCCTGCCGGCTGGTGCAGCTGCACCTCACTGGCAATGAGACCGTCTTCCTCATCCTTCCAGACCAGGGGCAGATGGATGCAGTCATCGCTGGGCTGAGCCGGGACACGATCCAACGCTGGTCGGATTCCCTGACCCAGGGGTAAGCTCTCTGGCCAGCCCTGTGTGTTGGCTTCTGCAGGGTAGTGTGGCTATAGGCACCTGAACCTCCTTCTGCAACTGTCAGGGCTCACTGCCTCCCTCTCTGTGGAGCCCCATAGCCTCTGAGGCTCCCCAACCTGAAGCTCATAATTATTTGTTGACCACTCCGCAGAGAGATTCCCTTCCTTGTGAGTGGTGCCTGCACACAGCAGGGTTCTGAGTGTGAGCAGGAGAATCAGAAAATGCCAGCCCACACGGAAGCAGCCGGCAGGTCAAGCATCGCCGACAGCCGCAGAGGCCCTGTGGCGGGTGGGGCCTGTGTGTGGGGGTGCCGAGGCTCCCTAGTGCCGGTGGGACCGGCCCATTTCCACTGCTCACTGCCTATTCAAACACCGGACCCTTGCGCTGCGCCTGGGCCAGGCCCAGGGACAGAAAAGCGAATGGAGAAATAGAGGCTCGGAGCCGTGCGCTACGGAGCAGAAAACAGATTCTGGAGGAATGAGCGAAATAAAATGTATCGCGGTGGAGCGTGCACCGCCGAGGCGCAGATGCCAGCAGAGCAGATCACGGTCGTTACGCAGTGGCTCAGCCAGAGTGGAAGTCCAGCCAGTGGGTGGGCAAGGGTCCTGAGCGAGAAGCTCGAGGGCGTCCTGGTGTAGATCTGATAATACTGCCTGTGCTGTGTATTCCAGTCTGTTAGGTGAAAGGATGTGGAACATTCTTACCACGAAGAAATGATACATTTTGCAGAAAACATGTTTAAATGAGATGCTTACCCTGATTTAAGCATTACACAATGCACATGTGTATCAAACTATCACAACTAGGGATAATTTTGTTTTATGAATAATTTTTTATTTATTTTATTTATTTTATTTATTTTATTTATTTATTTTGAGACAGGGTCTCACTATGCAGTTGAGGCTGGCCTTGAGCTCACTTTTGTAGCCCAGGCTGGTCTCGAACTCGCACCAATCCTCCTGCCTCAGCCTCCCGAGTGCTGGGATTACTGGTGTGTGCCACCATGTCCGCCTTATAACTTTTTAATTTTTTAACCCCTAAAAACCTCTTTCCACAGAAAATCTAGACTTTTTCTACTTCATTGCATGGATTTTCTTTTTCTTTTTTCTTCTTCTTCTTCTTTTTTTTTTTTTTTTTTTTTTTTTTTTTTTTTTTTTTTTTTTTTTTTTTTTTTTTTTTTTTTTTTTTTTTTTTTTTTTTTTTTTTTTTTTTTTTTTTTTTTTTTTTTTTTTTCTGTTGTTTGAGATAGGCTCTCACTTTGTAGTTCAGGCTGGCCGGGAGCTCACTTTGTAGCCCAGGCTCGCCTCCAGCTCATGATCCTCCTGCCTCATAGCTGGGGTTTGAGCTTTATGGCTCAGAGCTGTTTTTATTCTGCATGACAACGTCCCAGCCGGCTGTTTGGTGCTGGGGGATGGGGACTGCTGTAAAGTTTCATCAGGTGCTGGGTGTGTGGGGGAGCGCCTAGCAGTCCACACCTCCCTCCTGCAGGCAAGCATGGTGTGGGCAGCCTGATGCCCTAGAGCCTGGCGAAGGAGCGGGCAACTGTGTGCCCAGGCACCCCGTCGAGAAAGGGTGAGCCTGTGTGTGGGCGCCACTAAGGCTGTTCTTTCGTCCCTTTGTTTGTTCAGAAGCTCATTACTAAGTCACTAGCCCAGGCTGGGCGCAAATTTGCGATCCTCAGGTCTCAACCTCCCGACCCTCCTCTGGGCTTCCTAAACCTTCGTTGTTCCCAGTCACGCTCCCACCCCCTACCCCTCACCCCCACCCCCTACCTCCCACCCCCCACACACCTGAAAAAAAAGAACCTGCGGTCCAGGTGTAGGGCCACCAGGTGGCAATAAGGAGCCATGATTCAAACAAATTAAGGCAACGGATAATCCGTCTTCCACCCCCAAAATTCTTAAAAATACTCCACTGTGGAGGATGTCGGGTCAGCAACTCAGGACACAGCAGTCTGGGAGTGTCCATCCCGCCGCCCACGGCAATTGGTTCCAAAGGTTTACTGCGTGCGCCCCCCTGCGAGAGAGCGCAGCTGTGCTAGAGCCACTGCCTTGGGCTTGCCGACATCTTCATTCCTCCGGCAAACGAAAAGGTTTTAGAGAGAACCTAGGGCCTCCAGACGATAAAAACGCCCGACTTCCACCTCGCCCACCTGGGCAGGGTCACATGCACCTCTCTTCACACCGGCAGAATCAAATACTTCAGAATTGCAGCGCTCTGGCACCGGGTCGCCAGGCCTGTGCTCACCACAGAGGGGGCAGGACTTAGCTAAAGCCACACAGCTTCAGAGGTGTGGCTGGGACCACCAACCCCAGCTGTCCTTCCTACCCTCTATTTTCTAGTTCAGCTATCTGGGAAGCAGAATGACTCTGGGTGTGTGTGTGTGTGTGTGTGTGTGTGTGTGTGTGTGTGTGTGTGGTCCTAGGTGCTGAACCTAGAACCTCCTCACTGAACCTCATACATCTGCCGCCATCACCTCTTTTTTAAAAAAGTTTTTTAAAATTTGAGGCAGGGTCTGCCTACATCACTAACCTGCCCAAACCAACCTCAAACTTGTGCTCCTCCTGCCTCAGCCTCCCAGAGTGCTGGGATTACAGCAGTGCCATTTTGCCCCGCCCAGGACCTTGGGGGGGGGGGGTCACTGTCTTCGATGCCCATTGGCCAAGCTGTATCACAGGTGGGAGGAGCTCAAAGGAACCACCCAGCAGAAGAATGCAGTTTAGAGAACCAGAAGGTCCGCCTCGTGATGGAGGGGGGCAGGTCCTGCTCTTGCCCAATTTTCTTCTGCCAGCAGGAGGAGGTCATACTGGGAGGCAGAAGCAGGAAGAAATGGAGGCTGGCCTGGGAGGATTGCGGCTCCCTCCCTAGCAGACCACACAGGACCTCTAACCTTGTCTGTTTGCTCTGAGCAGCCCGGTGGACCTGTACTTGCCAAAACTCTCCATCTCAGGCACCTACGATCTCAGGAATGTGCTGACAGAAATGGGCTTTGCAGACCTGTTCTCCAGCCAGGCCAATTTCTCAGCCATATCCCAGGAGGCCCCAATGGAGCTATCAAAGGTAAGAAGGGAACCCGGCCTTTCATACTTTTCTTCCTCCAAAATCAACAATAAAGGTAATAGTAAATACCACTCATTCTCAGCCTGAGAACCCAGGTCTGGGTTCAGTTCCCTCAACCTCTCTTGAGGAAAGCTGAAGCTTACCTTGAACACATGACATCCCTAAGGCCAAACAGGGAGCTGGTGACAAGGGCGGGCCATAGCCTGAGCATCTAGCCATCCTGCCAGACCACACAGGGGCTGCTGTACCCCACGAAGCTAACATGGTGGCCGATTGAACAGCCCCTGGTGAAAAGAAACAGGGAATGTGGCAAATGTCTGGCAGGGATCACGTCACACTTCCACTCACCTGTTGTCCCGCAGCTAATGTGTGTCCCACACGGCACTAGGCTCTGGTGTGCCTCTGTCACTCAGGTGTGGCCCCCACCCTCCAAGCATCAGGGCTTTGAAGCCTCCACGCTTCCTACTTGGCTGATGCACATTGGGCAAGTGGACTCAGGCAAATCGACCCCTGCTTTTAAGGTGTGTGGCACCCCCGTGTCTCCTTGACTCTGACTCCGTGGTCTCAGAGCTCATAAGCAAGCCTGATGGCTGACCTTGGGCCTGTTGACTCAAACCCTTTTCTCAAGGCCTGATACAGGGTTTTGGGTCTCAGCCCTGCCTATTCCAATCAGCCTGGCTGTAAAGTAGAGATGGTGGGAGTTGCCACCCCATGCTGCGGTGAAGGAGCACAACAAACGCCACCTGTTAATTAGCTGGATTATGATCTCTCCAAGGCTTTCCCAGCAAGAAAGCCCAACACCTTGCCCACTTTAGAATTCCTTCTTAAGGGACATAGAGGAGGGGTAGCCAAATTAAAAAAGTGTCTTCAAGCAAGTACAGGGGCCAGGGGTTCAATCCCTGGGCCTGCTGAACCAGCCCCACCCCCAGGGGATGTTGAGACAGCAATTGAGACTGGGCATGGTGGCCTGTGCCTGTAATCCCAGCTCTTGGGAGGCTGTAAACAGGCAGATCACAACGAGTCAGATCTAGTAGTGAGACACTGAACACCCTGTAGACCCTTCCCTAAAATACAAAAAAATAAAAAATAAATAATAAATAATGTTATAGTTAAAAAAGGAAGTAGTTAAAAATAAAGGGCTAGTGAGATAGCTCAGAGGTCTAAGGTACCTGCTTAGGCAAGCTTAGGCAACCGCAGGAACCTCTGTTCGATCCCCAGCACCACATGTTGTGCCAGTCCCATCTCCAGGGCAGGCTAAGCCAGCCATAACATAAAAAAATAAAGTTTTTTTTTAGAAAAGGAACAGGCACAAAACTTTGCACTTTTAGTTTCTGCCCGGACCTCTCTATCCAGGGCAGGCACAGGCACCTTGCTGATGTTGAATGCAATGTTCCTCTTACAAAGCGGGCAGAGAGCAAGGTCTGCCCACCCAGGGCAGGACACAGTGAGGCGCACCCAGGACAGCGTTGAGGCCAGGTTCACCAAGTTACAGATGCAAGGGGGAAGCGTGGCTTCTGGAGGTAGAAAGACCTGGACTCTTGTCACATGGTTGCTACTCAAGCAGCGAGCCAGCAGGTGACCAAGGCTCAGCCACGGTTCCATGAAGTGGAGGTGCAAGGAGAATGTGGCACGAGACGTGGACAGGGCCTGCCATGTGGCAGGGACTCCCCTCCCACCCGCTGTGTGCTGTCCACAGGTTGTCCACAAAGTCATGCTGCATATGGATGAGAGAGGTGCCAAGGAAGCCGCAGATCCTGGGGTCGCCATAAAGCCAGAGTCCGAGCCAGTCACATTCACTTTCGACCACCCCTTCCTTGTCCTGATCTTTGATGATTTCACATGGAGCAGCCTGCTCCTGGGTAAGGTGGTGAGCCCAAGCTGAGACAGTGGCCCTCCTCCTGCAAGCCACTGCACCACTTGGTTTTGGGAAAGAGCCTCCTGCCTCGTGTCCAGGATTTCCTCCACTGTACCAGAGATCCCCCTACTGTTATGCATCTTGTAATAAAAAAAAAAAAAAATGTTGCAAATCTTCAGGATAAGTGTGGTTGAAAGGGGAAGCATCAAAACACAGAGGGGACATAGTCACAAACCCCCACAGGGTGTCTCCATTCATCTGCCTTGCTGTAACAAAGTGCCATAAACCATGGCAATTCATTTAGCACAGATCCAAACAATGAGAGTCTGAGATCAGGATGCAGGTCTGGGCAGGGCTCCTTTCCGGCTGATAGACGCTACCTTCTCAACAAGCCACTTGGTGGAAAACAAAACTCAGGGGATCTCTTGCTTAAGGGAACTAATTCTATTCATGAATGTCCCACCCTCATGACTCAGACATCTCTGAGAGGCCTCACCTCCTCCGCCTATAACCTTGGATACTGGCGTTTGAGTAAGCTCTGGGGATACAAACATTTAGTCCCTACCTCCCAGTTCCACCACCGGAGGGATGGCCCTCTAACCAACAAACTTACCCTCTTCTTTGATGGGTGCAGATGGACTATTGCATCTTGGACCTGTTGGGAGCCCAGGCATCCATGCAATGGGGGGAACAAGGCTTTGGGTAACACTGGCCTGAGATGGAACCCCAGGTAGGTCACCAAGAATTCAGAAGAGAAAGCTCTCATAAGGATGCCTGCGAGGGTTGGCTGCGCTCACACCAGAGGAGCTGGCCCTGGACCTGAGGCCTAGTGTGGGAACAATGCAGGCTCGCCCAGGAAGCTGGGTGGTGAGCTTGGCAGGTGGGTGGGCCGGAGTCTGATGATGTCCATTGGTTTTCCTCTCTGAGACAGGGTCTCATTATGCAGCATTATGCAGTTTAGGCTGGCCTTGAACTCACTTTTGTAGCCCAGGCTGGTCTCGAACTCACACTGATCCTCCTGCCTCAGCCTCCCAAGTGCTGGATTACAAGCATGCACCTCCACTCCTGGCTTTTCTTTTTTTTTTTTGGCTTTTTGAGACAGGGTCTCACTGTGCAGTGCAGTTCAGGCTGGCTTTGAGCTCACTTTTGTAGCCCAGGCTAGTCTCGAACTTGCAGCGATCCTCCTGCCTCAGCCTCCCAAGTGCTGGGATTACAGGCGTGAGCCACCACGCCCGGCTTTTTTTTTTTTTTTAATACAAAGACAAAACACCTGCTCCAACCCCAGCAAAGACACTTGGCTGCCCTCTTCAGGCCACTGTGCTGCCCTAACCCAGCAGGGCCCACCCCTCACAGCAAGTGACATCACTTTTATCTCTCTGGCCATGATGGAGGCCTCTTGGTCTAGGGTGGGGAGTCTTATGATGGTTGTGTTGCTCATTGTTATGAGGCAGACAATGTGGAGTTTATAAATTTCCTTTCCCCTAGCCCTACTCCATTGAATACATTATAGACATAGGAGTAAACTTAACAAGAACTGTGTAACATATCTATTGACAAAATTACAAAACATTCCATTCCCAGAAGAACTGAAAACATCATACTATAGCGATATCTGTGCACCTATGTTTATAGCAGCCCAATTTGTAATAGCCAAATCTTGGAAACAACCAAAATGCCCATCATTTGAAGAATGGCTTTAAAAATGTGGTATTTTTATACAATGGAATATTACTCAGCTATAAAGAATGATAAGTTGGAAGACTTCATATATAAATGGATGTATATTGAACATATACTCATTAGTGAAATAAACCAGACCTACATGTGTAAATATCGTATAATCTCCCTAATATAAGAACTTTAAAGAAGAAAAAGAACTTAAGGGCATAACACAGCTGAATGTGTTATGGATTAAACAACGAAGTGACTGGAAGCAGATAAAGGAAAAAACATCAAGAGCAAAACCATACACTTATGTACACAGGATGAATCAGATGTTGGTCTCAAGAACCTTCAACAGGTTCATCATATTGATCATAACACAATGTAACACTAAAACTCCGCTTGGAATGCATGTCACTCTTGTCTTTTTGATGTGTACTGAGCCGGCCATAAAAATAAATAAATAAATAAAAGTTCTGAAACAAGAAAAAAAACTAAAAGAAAAAAAAAGAAGAAAAAGAAAATAAGAGACTGGGCCAAATACCATAGTCTTGACAGGCGACAATTTTGTATTTCCTTGAATTTCCAAATATCTGTCTAAAAATTGCGTAACTGCTTATATCACATTGTATGGAACATTATTAGAATATCAAGGATGGTCAGAAAATATCAATTCCACGCTAAGTCAAAGATATTTGATACTCAGAAAGCCGGTGATAGCCGGGCGGGGTGGCGCACGCCTGTAATCCTAGCACTCGGGAGGCTGAGGCAGGAGGATCGGTGTGAGTTCGAGACCAGCCTGGGCTACAAAAGTGAGCTCAAGGCCAGCCTGAACTGCATAGTGAGACCCTGTCTCAAAAAGACAAAAAAAAGAAAGCCGGTGATGATAAGCTCAAGTACCTATGTTATAGAGTAATAGTATCATAAAGCTTTTCTGCTGGAGGGTTAAGAATGTAAGTTAACAGACCAAAAATTGGAGAAAAAGAAAGGCTATGAGGATAGCCAATATTTTGGCCCTAGCCCTTCAAGGTCAGTAAGGACTCAGGACATAAGAGAACCTGTGCTGTAATAGCCTATAACTCAGAGGTGTCTCAAATTTTCTGGTCAAGGAGATTATGGGACCTCAGAGAAAAGGGTTAAATGAACTATAGTGTGTCTAAGGAGAGTCACCCAGAGAAAAACATTCTCTCAGGCTTTCACAGAAAGCAAAATGGCCAAGCAATGGCCGTGACTTGTCTCGAAGGCTGATACTAACAACAGTTCTACAAAGTACTGTATATGGTCCCAAACTAAATCCTGAGGGGATTTGACCCTGGAAGATACAAAAAAATGAATGTTTTGTTATACAGGTCTTGCTTTGACTTGCCCTTGATCACCCAGAAAAAAAAAAAAAAAAGCTTAATTACAATGCATGAAACGCAGAGGTAGGTTGGTGAGATGAGCTTTAGGAGGCTTAGATTAATAGCCTCCAACATTACAAGTTTCACTGGTGGCCCACTGCAATTGCAGAACATTTGACTGTGTATGCATCTGCTTCCTCTTAGTCCAAAGAGAAGAACTTTCTTTTCTTTTCTTTTTTCTTTTTTCTTCTTAGCAACATCAATAGGGAGGTGGGTCATGCCCACACACTGTGCTCTGTATAACTATTGTGAGGACAATATGCAATGTGTCAACTTTTAAAAAAAGAAAGGGAAAAAGAAAAAAAAGTAATGTTTATTGAAAGTGTTAATGTTTAATTGTTTGATCAATCTTATATACCTATATCTATTAATCTAAACTGACCTGATGATGAAAATATATAATATAACCATTGTTAAATTTAAACAATAAAAATATTAAATCATGAAAAAAACATACACAAAAAAAATTACAAAACATTCTTTAGGACTCAAGGACTGGTGAGATAGCTCAGTGGACTAAGCACCTGCTTAGGCAAGCACAGGAACCAGGGTTCAATCCCTGGTCCCACATGGCTCAACAACCCTGGCATGCTGAACTGACCTCTGAGTCCAGGCATAGTGATACATGCTTGTAATCCCAGCAGTGGAAAGGCTGAAAACAAGAGGATCACTATGAGTCTGAGCTGCATAGTGAGACTCTGTGCCAAATACATAAAAAAAAAAAAATTGGACTTGAACAAATAGAAAGATGTTCCTTCTGAAATAAGGTTGTTCTACATTATCTACACATTGGTTTTTCCAAGCTAATTTATTAATTTACTGATATTCAGGCAAAAATATCAATAAATATTTACCTACAGAAAGACAAGATGATATTAAAATCAATAAATAAACACACAAGAATAAACACAAGAGGATACACATACTGTTTCGGGGGAAACACTGAAAAGGAAAGAGTGAGAAAGGGGTAAAGAATAAGGCACTATGTGACAATACCAACACCCATGACACAAATTTTGTAATTGGAACTGTGGTACTGACACACCAATAAACTGATAAAAATAGGTTAGAATATCTGGAATAGGCCCAAGAACAAGTAGAGACTTACTACTTACTACAGAAAGACTTTAGAATAAGTACCATTGATAATGAGACAATTGGATAGCTATTTGGGGGAAATAAAGGTGAAATTAGAAGCGTTCTGTCTCAGTTATTGTTCTCACATTGCTGGAACAAAGTGCCCAGCACCCAACATGAAGGAAGGAAAGACGTATTTAGCTCACAGTTAGTGGAGGCTTCAGTCTGTTCTCAGCTGACTCTAAAGCAGAGAGCAGCCTCTCATGGTGGTGGCAAAGAGCAGAGAGCAAAAGGCCAGGAGCTATAGCTCGGGCAGCTAGCCAGCCTCTCTCCTGTCCTCACGCGGTACTGCAGATTACGCACACCAGGGCCTGAAATAATCAACCATAAACTCCAGAAGCCACCCTGTGACTGCATGAGGCTTTGGGCAGACAATTGACACAACCCTGACACATTCCTCACAGCATACACAGGAATAAACTAGGTGTCAGAGCTCTAAATATAAACAAAAACAAAACCGTACAAATATTACCAGGAAACCTGAGTACAACTGAAAATAAGTGAAGTATATGCACACTCTACAAATACATGTAGATTCTTCCTGCCATGTCATCTTGAGTGGTCACCATGATGACCATCCCAAAGTAACCCTGCATAGCTTTCTGCATTCTATAAAGCAGTCAAGCTATTGAAGTAGTGTGTGGAGCTTCACAGCAAGACCCTAGCACAAGGAGTGTGCCTGATTTTTTTTAAATTTTTTTTATTGTTTAAATTTAACACGGGTTATATTACATATTTTCATCATCAGATCAGTTTAGATTAATACATATAGGTATATAAGATTGATCAAACAATTAAACATTAACCCTTCTAAATCAACATTTTTTTTCTTTTCCCCTTTCTTTTCTTTGAAAGTTGACATATTGCATATTGTCCTCACAATTGTTCTACAGAGTACAGTGTGTGGGCATGACCCACCTCCCTATTCACATTGCTTAGAAAAAAAAAAAAAAGGAAAAGAATATATTTCTCTTTGGACTAAGAGGAAGCAGGTACATATACAGTCAAATGTTCTGCAATTGCAGTGGGCCACCAGTGAAGCTTGTGATGTTGGAGGCTATTGAATCTAAGCCTCCTAAAGCTTGTCTCACCAATCTAGCTCTGTGTTTCATGCACTGTAATTAAGCATTTTTTTTTTTCCTGCTGGGTGGTCAAGGGCAAGTTGAAGCAAGACCTGTATAACAAAACATTCTTTTTTTTTTTTTTTTTTATCTTCCAGGGTCAAATCCCCTCAGGATTAAGTTTGGGACCATATACAGTACTTTGTAGAACTGTTGTTAGTGTCAGCCTTCGGGACAAGTCACGGCCATTGCTTGGCCATTTTGCTTTCTGTGAAAGCCTGAGAGAATGTTTTTCTCTGGGTGACTCTCCTTAGACTGTGCCTGATTTTTTGATATCAGTTTGAGATAAGCCAGATATGTTCTGGCTTGAATGAAGGCACTACTTTCCTAACCAATAGATACTCCCTGCTTGTGACCATCTTGCAGGGATGAGCCTTATCTTGCTATCATCTAGGATCAGACTTCTGTAACTCTTCTCCAGTACATTGTATCCTGTGTTGCCCTGCTTCCTCTGTTCTCTATGTGCTGGTGCCAGCTTGCTGCAGGGCAGTTTTTCAATTCCAAATACTGGTTGCTTTCAGTTCAGCATCTCAGAAAATAGAGAGCTCTGAAGCCAACACTGGAGGCCCCCAAAAGTGCTGAAGCCATCGCAGAACACCAGTGTTGGATGATTTTTGTGGTTTTCTACACGGCTATAAATTTTCTTCAAATGATATCTGAAGTAGGAGGAAAGCATGAAGAAATAGAAATATTTTTACTTCCTCCAATATAAGATTTGGGAATTGTTGTTCTACAAGCTATGGACAAGGCTTGGATTTACCATAAGAGCTAATTCTGTTTGCTTTTATTATTTGTTTTGGGAAAACATTTTTGAAATTGAGTGAGAAATCAGACTCTTGTTTACTTGGGAGAGTGATTTCCGTTTGCACTTCGGCTTTGAATCAGATGAGAACATGAAGCACAGATGCTTGTGGAGAGGCGCTGCTCACCTTGGCAAGGCTGTGTGTTGGCTTCCACAGTGATGCAATCCCATAGCAAGACCGCTCACCACAGTGGCTTTAAGCAGTGGATTTGGTTGTGTTATTAGTCACCCCAAGGTAGTCAGTTTCTTGAGGAACTTAGTAAGTTTAGAGAAAGAACCAAGCCAAGTCCTTCCAGGAGTCTGGCAACTATTAATCTGTTAGAAAATGAAAATGAATGGAAATCATTCTCATTTCTTCCCCTCGCTCCATCTGACCAGGGAACAGATGCCAACTGTTTACTCCGTCCCCATCCCTGTCCAGGAAGTGATGACATCAAGCTGGGCACTGCCAGTTTTGTTAAGCAGGTCACAGCTATTTGAAGCTCAAATGTTTGGGTTGTCTTTTTTTTTTTTTTTTTTTTTTAGGTACACATTAATAGAGCAAAAGACAAGACAGATATGCGAAATAAGGAGCTAGAGCTTTTGAAAAAAAGGGTGGGACCAAAGGAAGGAGTAAAGGGAAGGGCAAAGAGGATGACAAAGAGAATTAAGATGTGAATGTACCACTTAAAATAATTTAAAAAGATGTCATCAGGGGCCAGCAAGATGGTTCATCAGTCTAAAGCACCTGCTTAGGAAAGCTTAGGCAACTGCAGGGACCACAGTTCGATCCCTGGCACTACACGCTGCGCCAGCCCCACCCCCAGGACAGGCTGAGCCAGCCATAATAAAAAGAAAAAAAGAAAGGATGTCCTCAGAGATACACAGTCACAAGGACCACCTTCAGCTTCCTTGATCTGCTTCCTTTGTGTCTGAAAAAAGGAATAAAAATATAGAAACAATGTGAAGACCCTAAAGCAGCCTTCCAAATGCAGCCCACCAAAAGTTTGCTCACTGATTCAAGCTTTTGTCCTGAGAGGAAGGTAACATTTTTAAGCTACCTTTTCCTCCTCAGAAAACTTTAATGCAAATATTAATGAGTCATCTTTGTTAAGTCAGAAGGCTCGATTAACCTGTATCAAGAACACCTATGTTACCCTGAAGAGTTCAAGTCTTTCTTGTTTTCATTTGGGGATCTTTCTGACCAAGGAAGACAGAAGTTTTGGGTTTCTTGGTGGATATCATAGGTATCTCGGTTGAATAGATTTTGTTTCCTTGAATCTTGATTTTCTTATTGGATAGATGCAATGGAATGTTAATGAAGATTGTGTCAGAGGAGCCTGGCTTTCTTAAACAAAGCTATCTACACACATCTCAAAAGACATCTAAGGATTTTTGTTTTGTTTTGTTTTGTTTGTTTGTTTGTTTGTTTTTTTACAGCACTTCCTGGGGCGAAAATTTTGGCTACCCCTTTCTGGTTAAGTGTAATGGTGGCACACTTGTATACCAATCCAGACGAAAAAATAGCACTCTCACCTTGGCCAACATCTACTGACTCTTTTTAAAGGGTTTTACCTATAAGTTTGTGTTTTTGTAACAATATGCTTTATCAAGATTTAAAAAAAAAAAAACATTCTGCTGACATGAAAGACTTTCTAGTATAAAAACACTCATTTGACTTCAGGCAGCTCACACTTGCTCACTTTTTGTGCATGTGGCAAATCAAAAATTGAGCCTACTTTGGGAAGGGGACTTGGAGGAATTAGTGTCGGGCTGCTGGGTTTGGGCAAGCCCATGCTTGTTAGATTCAGTGCTTACGCTGTACAGGTATGAGCCTACAAAGTTCTTCACTCATTTGTACCCAGGAGACCTTCTTTGTTATTTCTACCTCAGATAGGGTGTCATTGTACATGTGTTACTGTTCTTTATGGAAACCGGGTACATGGGAGCAATTCTTTATGTTCCACTTTCTTTACATACCAAACAAAAGTTTCAGTTTGCCAAGAAATTATCTTTTAGGTAGAACAAAAATAATTTTTTCATGACAGATAGAGGGGAGGAAGGACAGATCAGAACTAAACTAAGCATAATTTTCAGTTTATGATGTGGAAAATATATTACTGTAAATTACTTGGTACTTCTACATAAGCCTTTAAATTTTTGCTAATGACTTGCTAATGTGCATGAATATGTTACATTATTGTGCTACAATTTTACATTAATTTTGCCTGTTTTTCTATATGGATTGAAAAAAAGATGTCAAGGGCACTGTAAAAAATAATGATATGTATGAATATGGCTATGTGTGCATGCAACTGTAGAAACAGATCAGAGTAGACAACTACAAAATGTGGAAAAAAGTTAAACACTAGTGAGTCTGTGGAGTTATGAGTGTTCTTGGTACTATTCTTGTACTTATTTTGAGTTTGAAATCATTTAAAAATTTTAAAAGTTAAAAACTAATCAACAGCCTCCAACACTGCCAGTTTCACTGGTAACTCAATGTAATAATGGAACATTGGACTATGTATACAGCTACTTGCTCTCAGTTCAAAGAGAAGAATTTTTCTTTCCTTACCAATATCGATTAGAAAATTTATCATGCCTACACGCTGCGCTCTGTATTACTACTATGAGGACAACAATATGCAATGTGTCAATTATTGCCAATGTACTACTAATGTATTTTGAAACTATCATATTGTAATTTCTTATTAAAAGCAATAAAGAACAGAAAAAAATAAAGTTAAAAACTGAGATAAATAATTACCAGATCCATAAAAACAAAACAAAAGGATATAAGCAATTTAGAGTCAAGGACAGGCATATGTATGTGTGCATTGGGGTGGGGGGAGGGGGATACATGTACCTTGTGAACTTCCTGCTCATCCTGACCAGAGTCCACACTCTATATAGCCCTGCTCTCAACTGATCTAAAGGTTACTCCACACTCCACCCTCAGCACAGCATCCAGCACTAGGACCAGTGGCTTAGGGGTTTTTAAACTGAATCTGAAGCCATGTGATTGGATGGCAAATTTCCAGACATCTGAGAAGGCTGCTGTCTTAGTTACTTTTCTCATTGCTGACACAAAATAACCAAGAACCAATAATAAAGGAGGAAATTTTTCTTTAACTCACAATTTGCAGAGGTTTTAGTTCATACTCAGCTGGCTCAAAGACAGGGTAGCACATGCAGAAGAGCAACAGTTCATGGTGGCAGAAGACACTAAAAGCAGCAAGAGCAAAAAGGGAGGAGTCAAACACTTTCCCTCCCTTATATTGCATGCAGGCTACCTCCCCTAGCACAATACAGCACTCATACCTTCAATCTGAGCACTAGACAATGAGCCAATCACAAACTCTAGATTTAGGCCCCTCCAGAATGGCCACTCTCCATGCCATGAGGCTTTCTTGGGACATCCAGACACAAATAATAACATTTCACCCCTGAACCCTCCAAAGACTCATGCACATACCTTTATGCAAAAGGCATTTATCCCACCTCTAAGGTTTGCCAACATCCTAACAGATTCAGCATTGTGGAAAAATCCAAGTCCCAAACTCTCCAAGATGTAAGGTAAACTTTTACCTGTGAGCCCTTGTACAAATAAAAAGAAAGTTAAATACTTCCAACCATCAATGGTACCAAATAAGCATTCCCATTCCAAAAGTTACAACAGGGAAATACAAAGGAATGAGATCAAAGCTAGTCCAAAATCCAGCAGGAAACCATTTAGTACTGTAGTTCCAGGCACAGCATCAGAGGCAGTCTGTGGCAAGTTATGAACTCCAAAGGTCTTGGATAACTACACTCCTACAGCACTTCAGATGGTTGTAGTTCTCATGGCTTCACTCTTGGGCCCATTCTACTCCTTCCTTGCAGTTTTCCTCAGATGATCCATGTTTGTGGTTTTTCCAAACTTTCCACTGAACCTTTGGCTTCATGCTGACAGCTTCACACACTTCCCTCTCAGGGGCACACTGCCTGGCTTCAGGCCTTCTAAAATCACAGTGGAAGCTGTCCTGATCCCACAGTGCTTCCATTCTGCATGCTTCTAAGACTGGTACCATGTGGACTATGCCAAGGTCTTTTGCCCTCCTCTTGGCTGTAGGGGTGGAGTGCCTGAATCACTGGCCATTCTGAATCCAATTCTGGGGACATTCTCTATGCTGTCACCACTGTGGAGCATAGTGCAGACTGCCATTCTGGAGCGTGGCGTGTGGGTCTTTCTTCTCAAAGAAAACCTCTCACTGGTAATTTTGGAGCTGGAAAGGGTACAGTCCTGTTGCTTCCTGTGAAGTCCTCAGGCCATCTTCTATAGTCTACTGTTCCTTCTCAGAAATCAAGAGCTCTACCTTTACAAGCCACACTGGAACTTCACTTCTGGCCAAATTCACAACATTTTAAAACATTCTGCTGGCCTCTTTGCTCTTGATCCTCAATGTAAGTCTGTCTAAAAGCTGCCAACGGTAGCTATGCTATAGTCTCAACACTTCTTTGAAATTTCTTCTCCTAGATTAGTCTGTGGCCCTTAACCTCAGTCTCAGGCAAAGTCTTGAGACATAAGAAAAATGCAGACAAACTTTCTGTCAAGCCACAACATACATCATCTGGAATCCAACACGCAATGCAGTCCTTCTTCCCAGCAGAAATGTCCTGAGCCTGATATTTACTTTCAGGATATCTATCAGCCTCTGGTCTTCTGAGTTGACTAGAAGCCCCATCTAGAGCAGCCTAAGGTGTTCCAGCTCTGCATTTTTACCTTCCATCTCCAAACCTTCCCAAATTTCCCACAAGCAGACCCCAAAGGCTCATGAACCATGTGATCAGGTACAGTCACAGCAATGACCCCATTCTTCTGGTACCAAATTCTGTCTTAGTTACTTTTCTTTCTTTACTGAGGCAAAATAATCAACACCCAATGTTAAAGGAGGAAAGGTTTATTCAGCTCACAATTTGTAGAGGGTTCAATCCATAACCAGCTGGCTCCAAGGCAGAGTGGCATATCAGAGGAGCAATTGTTCATGGCTGTGGAAGACAGCAAAATGATCAAAAGGGCGAAGCAGGCCTCTTTCCCTCGCTTATGTGTGCAGGCAACCTGCCTTAGAGCAGGTGCAGCACTCACTCCTCCAATCCAGGCACTAGACAATGAATCAATCACAAACTCAAAAGTCAGCTGCCTCTGAAAAGTTCATTTCCCATGACCACATGACACATCCATACACAAAACATAACATCTGCCCGTACAATACCCTGTCTGCGTTTCTGCTACATAAACTCTTTCAAAATTCTTCACCAACTAAGCAATCATGAACTCCATAGCTACCACCCACATGCCCTGGAAGTAACACTCAACTTCCAGGCAGACTACCCTTAGTCTCAGGCAGAGCCACAAACAATGCTGACAGCAGCCTCCACCATTCTCACCTGACACTGAGAACAGCAGACGCCATCAATTCCTTTCCTCTTGCAACAACCTGCCCATGAAGGTAGTATCATTATTACTTCTGCACTACATGTCACTGTTTGTGGACACATAAAAGTTAAGAGACTTGCTTAAGATTACACAGCTGATAAGAGCTCTGTTTGGCTTCAAAGTTTGCACTCTTCATGAGAAGGTGGAAAAGTAGACTAACCCTTTGTCTAAGCTGAGCCTTGGGCTGGACTTTGACCAGGACTACGGGTCACCTTGGGTACCTGACTGACGTATGTTGATCTGGAGAAGCTCGATAGCAAGAGCAGGGAGGTGGCCCAGGTACTCTGCACCCTAGTGCAGGTGCATGGCAAGCTGTTCTCAGCACCAGAGAGGAGGTGGATTCCCAGGTTGTAGGTAGACTCATGAAGCAGGAAAAGATGTCCATCCCACTGCATGCCCCATAGAACCATCACTGTGAGGACTCCTGAGAGCCAATTCTACAGTGTCACCTTTAAACAAACTGAGGGTGTTGTGGAAGACAGCAGGTGGTGAGCCAGAGGAGAACACATGGCAGATGTCACAGGTATTCACAGGCCCAGTTGGCACATTGCTGGAAGAGGACTGTTTGATCTTGGAACTGTCACATGAGCAGCTGAAAGCTATTCTGAGGACTTGAGTTTCCACTGCCCAGAACTATTAAAGGCTCTGGGAAAGGACATTTTCCAACCTACCCTATTTGCTGTTCTGCTTCCAACTATGTCCAGATTTCCAATTAAGGTTTTGTTTTTTTTTTTTTTTTCTCTCATCTATAATCTAAAACCCATATTTTGACTTGGAAAAGAAATAATGAGATTTTGCCAGGTATGATGGCACACACCTATAATTCCAGCACCTGGGAGGCTGAAGCAGGAGGATCAGTGTGAACCTGAGACCAGACTGGGGTACAAAAGTGAACTCAGGGCCAATCTGAACTGCATAGTTAGACCCTGTCTCAAAAAGACAAAAAATGGGATTTCCAATTCCATGTTCCTGAATTTCACTTCTTATTTGTGTGTCTCTCTCTCCTGCTCCAAATTCTCCAGAATCCCCACTGCCCTCTGCCTTCCAGATTACCAATTTATGAGGTAAAATGATAAAATATCTCTGTTAGTTAACAAATAACAAAAGCTGACCAGTCCATCTATAATTCTAAATTTCTAAAAATTATAATAGTGTTACTATATATTTAAGAATATATTTATGTGTACTCTGATTTTCTAGAGATGTTTGTTTGTTCTCTATGTTTGTTAATGTGTTAATTCCCTGAATGGCTATTCCTCTTTTTATTTGAGCTTTGGAATACAGACTTAAAAGCATGCTTTCTCCTGAGTTACCAGCTGATCTAAGTGATATAACAATTGATTTACTCACAGGTCATCAAAAAATGAAGATAATGAAACAAAAAATGCCTTAGAGTGGGGAGGGATTGTTGGATACCACTCAAAAGGTGGATAGCAGGGTGGCCAAACTTTGTTCATTACTAAGGAGGCCACAATAATCTCAGTAGTCTCTTTGGAGACATTCCAATAATTTGATCATTGTTTGAAAGATAATGTTTGTCAGAAAAAATTACAAGGTTTTCTCATAAAAGATGTTCTTTGTAAAACTAAGTCAAGAAACAAAGGTTTTCACATGTGTATGGTCATACATGATTATTAAATTTTGTGGCATATTAAATGTATTCATGAT
Source organism: Myocastor coypus (assembly GCA_004027025.1). Taxonomy (NCBI): domain Eukaryota; kingdom Metazoa; phylum Chordata; class Mammalia; order Rodentia; family Myocastoridae; genus Myocastor; species Myocastor coypus. Next base: position 27,412 of record PVJA010021171.1, read on the forward strand.
TCCAGATGTACAGGTCTTCCAAAATGTAAAACAAAGGGAAAGGAACTGTGTGAACAGAAGCCACTGGATGCAGCTGGCCCATTCCACCTTGCCTAACAGGAAGGAGTAGCGGGACTAAAAGCCATAAGGTTCAGCCGATCCATTCCACCTCAGTGGGAGTTATATGATCAAAAGCCACTGGGTGCAGCTGACCCATTCCACTTCAGCAGACCTAATGGAAAATAGTTGCATGACCAGAAGCCACCAGGTACAGCCAGTCCATTCCATACTGCTGGGCCCAGCCAAGCCCAGTCTGAGACAAAGAACTATAGGAGCACTCTCCAGTCATAGAGATGGCAGCATAAAATGACAAAAGGAAGAAACAAAATCTATTCTCAGGCCACAAGTCCACCCAGAACAAATTCAGGAGACATCAACATAGAAGAAAACGGAAGCTACACACCTCACATCTCTGAAATAAAAGTAACTGAAGTAAAGAAACAACTATAGAAGAGTATAGAGGAAATCAGAACAGAGATAATCTCACAGATTTAAAAAAAAGAAATGATAACTACAATGAAAGAACTAGTAAAGATTTCTGATAAAGACACTGACAAAAAATGGAAGAGAATAGAAAGACAATGAAAACCTTGAATGAGAAATATAGGAAAGAAATAGAATGCATGATGCAGATTCAAAGAGATATATAGGAAATGATCATCTCAATCCCAAACTGGTGAAACCATTTGAAAGAAAATGAAGATAGACTTTCAGATCTTGAAGACACCATTGCTGCTAGTGAAAAGATAAGGAAAGATCTCTTGAAAATAACTGAGATACAGGAAAAAATAATTCAACATCTTCAAGATGATGCAGAGATGAACAACATAAGAGTGAGAAAGAGGGGAGGCAACACAAATGACATAAAAAGAATATGGGCAGAAGTAACAGCAGAAAGCTTCCCAAACATGGGGAAACAATTTGACATTCAGGTAACTGAGGCACATAGAACCCCAAATAATATCAACCCAATTAAAACTACACCCAGACATATAATAGTCAAGATTCCAGCACAAGAACAACATAGTAAAAGCCACTAGAGAAAAGAAACAGATCACCATTAAAGGAAAACCCATTGGAATAACAGCAGATTTCTCCTCACAAACCATCAAGTCAAGGAGAGCATGGAGTGAGGTACTTCAAGTCCTGTAACAAAACAAATTTCAACCTAGACAAGTCTTACCCTGAAAAACTCTCTTTCAAGTATGATGGAGAAATGAAATACTTCCATGACAAATAACAACTAAAGAAATTCATGCTGAACAAACCAACCCTAAACAGAACACTAAAAGATATTCTAGAAAGGGCTCAAAATACCCACAGTTCCAAGAACAACAAAAAGAACCCACCAAACACAGCAAGCTATTAAACACAGGATAGATGTGGGCAACCAACAATAGGAAAATAACATGGCAAGCCTAAAACAATACATGTCAATTATAATCACCAATGTAAATGGACTCAGTTCACCAATTAAAAGAAATGTACTGGCAGAGTGATTTAAGAAACAAATTCCAACAATATGCTGCATACAAGAAACACATTTAACCCATAAAGAAATTCATAGGCTGAAAATCAAAGGATGGAAAACAATACTACATACTTCAGGACCTCACAAAAAATCAGGAGTAACTATTCTGTTCATAGACAATCTAAACTTCAAATAAAGAATGATCAAATGAGATAAAGAAGGTCACTATATACTGGTTAGGGGAAAAATTCAAGAGGAGAAGATAACAGTCATAAATATATATGCACCAAATACAGGAGCACCCAACTTTAAAAGAAAAAATTTAAAGATCATGAAAAAAAATCTACTAACTAATATCACAATCTTAACAGGGGACCTTAAGGCACCCTTATCTCAAAAACATAAACAGGCAAAAATGAGTAAGGAGGTAGCAGAACTAAATCAAACCTTTAAACAAATGGACTTAGGGGGCATATACAGAGTTTTCTACCCAATAACATATGAAGACACATTCTTTTCAGCTGCACATGGGACATTTTCTAAGATACACCAATACTAGTTCATAGGTCTTAAGTACATGCAAGAAAGCAGAAGTTATTCCATGTGTATTATCTGGCCACAGTGCAATGAAACTGGAAAGTAATTACAAAAGAAACCATAAAAAACCATAAACATATGGAAATTAAATAGTACCTTCCTCTGCAATCAGTTGGGTTACACATGAAATTAAACAACATCTACAATCCAGTGAAAATTCAAACACAACTTACTGGCATTTGTGCGATGCAATGAGAGCAATTCTTGGAGGGAAATTTATATTGGTGAAGTCATACATTAGGAAAGCAGAGCGAGAACAAATCCCCTAATACTGCACCTCAAGCCTCCAGAAAAAGAAGAGCAAACCAAGCCCAAAGCCCAAAGACAGGAAGAAATCATAAAGATTAGGGAAGAAATTAATGCAATTGAGACAAAGAAAACAATACAAAGAGTTAATAGGGGCTGGGGAGATAGCTCTGAGGCACAAGTGCCTGCTGGGCAAGTGCAAGGTCATGAGTTCGAACCCTGGTCCCACAAAAAAAAAAAAAAAAAAAAAAAAAAAAAAAAAAAAAAAAAAAAAAAAAAAAAATAAAAAAAAAAAAAAAAAAAAAAAAAAAAAAAAAAAAACAAAAAAAAAAAAAAAAAAAAAAAAAAAAAAAAAAAAAGAGTTAATGAATCCAAAAACTAGTTCTTTGAAAGATTAAATAAAATTGATGAACCCCTAGCTAACCTCATCAAAAAGAAGAAAGAAAAAAAAAGCTCAAATTCAAGCCATAGGGAACGAAAAGGGTGTAATTACTACAGCTCCTGTAGAAATTCAGAAGACCATCAATAGCTACTTTGAAAATCTTAACTCTCACAGAATCGATGACACAGAAGAAACAGTCAAGTTCCTAGATAGGTACAAACTACCAAAACTAAACTTTATGATTTCCTCCTTTAATTTCAGTTTGGACCAGGATTGCCATTTTTTTCTCAAATATCTTCAAATTTCTCATTAGATTATTTATTTAAACATGTTGTATTTTCCTATATAGCCATTTGTTACAAATGAACTTCCTTCTTATATATGCTTCCATTGTCTCTCAGAGGTTCCTAGTGTGGTGTACAGGCATTGAATTATCTTCTGAAAATTGTTTAATTTCTTTCTTGATTTTTTTTTTGTGTGAACCACTGGTCATTCAAGAATGCGTGATTAGTTTATCAAGTATTTCTACATTTTCTGTGGCTTCACCTATGGTCAATTTCTGTTTTTATTGCACAGTTGTCTTGTAAATGTGGGGGGATGATGATTCTTTTATATTTATATAATCAGGATTTGTGAGCTAATTTGTGACATATTTTGGAGAAAATACCATGTGTGGCATAAAACAATGTATGCTTCGTTGTAAAAATAAAAAAGAAAATTAAAAAAGAAAAAATGTAAAACAAAGATTATGTAATGTGATAAGAGTTTCTTTCAGATTCAGACCTGTGCCTTTAACAAAAATTTTGTGAAGTATATCTTACTAAACAATGACAAATTAAGTAAAAGCTTATGTATTAGGTAGAGATGATTGGGTTATATTATGTCAAAATGAAAATTTAAGAATGACACAGAATGTCACCAGAATTGTCAAGCTCCAAAGCTATATATGGTTCTGATTTCTAAATATCTATGCAAAAATATGTAATTGTTGTCTGCTAACATTCTATAGGACTTTAAATATTAGAATATCTGATTGTTAGAAAATAATAGTTCCATTTTATATCTAAATGTTTGATATTCAAATAAATAGTAATGTTAAGCTTACTGCCTCCATTACAAGGTAATGTCATTAAGCTTCTCTTCTGAATGTTTAACAACTCAAGTTATAATCCAAAAATTAGAGATAGACATGTTAAGAGTATAACCAATATTTTGGCCTCAGCCTTCCAAGGTCAATGAGGACTCAGCACCTCTACTGCAACATCCTATAGCTCAGTTGAGTCTCTGATTTTCTGATCAAGGAGATCATGAAACTGCAGAGGAAAGTGATCAATGATATAGCATGTGGCTAAAGGGTCACCTGAAGAGAAAAAAATTTCTCAGGCTTTCACAGAAAGTTACTTGTCAAGCAATGACCTTACTCATCCAGATGGCTGACACTAGAGCTTGTGATTGATTCATGATCCAATGCAGAGATTGTGGGTGTCAGTGCTACACCCACCATGGGGTGGATAGCCTGAATACAATATAAGGCAAGGAGGGAGGTTTGCCAGCTGCCACAGCCACTGCTCTGCCCTCTGTTCTTTGCTGTTTTCTACCACCATGAACTGACATCCTTTTCATGTGTCCTTTTGTTTTGTAGCCAGCCGAACATGACTGAAACCTCCACTAACTATGAGCGAAATAAACCTTTCCTTCCTTTCTTTCCGTGTTGGGTATTTTGTCCCAGCAACAAGAGAAAGGTAACCAAGACAGTACCTAAAGCAGTCAAGCTACCTCCTCCTAAGCAAAGCATCCTAATCCTGCCTGGTTAATGTCAGCTATTCATCACTAGACAACCTTGTGTCACATGATACTAACCCCACAAAGGTATAAGTAAATACCTCTACTGTTGTTCTGGGACTTGTCTGCCAACCAGACAACAGGCCACCAGTTGACCCAGCTCTTGTCTTCTTGTTAGCTTTTCCTCATTCCTGCTGCTGTCTTTCCCAGGGCACACCAAGAGAACAACAAAGTCCTAAGGGGAAGGTCCATTCTGACAGAAAGGTCTTTTTGGAACAGAAAAGAGGTGCCAGGACGGCAGAAAATAACAAGCATTGGACACAGATAAATTGGGCTATTTGATTTTAAAAGATGTACATAGCATCCTGGGTGCATTTTCTTGGGTGTCTAAGTAAGATTTATAGGAGTAATTGACAGGATGCAGAATCCTCTTAAGGGTTCCTTAGTCCTCAGAACTTGACCAGAGTTCATTCTCATTTAATTACAAGTATAAGATGCAGTCCATATTTCTGAACCTTTAATAAGTGTGGACAAGTTACTGAAGGTGAGGCCAGGAGATCTGCCTAGAGCTTTACAGAGATTTCCTAGATCTTTATTATTTTAATTTCTACCTCTCTTAGAACAATGAAAGGAGGAATGGCCCTGGGGTTGCTGGAACTCAAGTAGCCAGAGGAGGTACTTTTCCCAGCACCCCATTGTGCTACCTGTCCTAGCTCCTCCCAACACAAGGACTTTTGTGATGCTTCTTAAGCCCAGGTGAACTCAAGCTCCAGGACAAACACAAGCCAAGGTTTCACTCTGATTCTTGACAAAGCAGCTAGTCCCCTGGCTAAGGATGCCACCCACGTACCCCAGGGAACTACAGCACTCGAAGTGGGAAGGGGAGGAAAAGGCTGAGCCCCACCAAGCTCATCAGCATCCTCACTTGGACTTCCGTAGCCACTGCGCAGGCGCAGGACAGGCACTGTCCAAAAGGAACACTTTGGAAACTCACCGCGGCACTCTAGATTTTCGTGAAGGTTTGAACAAGTATTTCTGACATCTAGTGACGGAGGGTTAGTGATGTACCCACCCACAGTGTGAAAAGCCTCCTAGGTTCTGCGTAACTCCAATGTCCCACCTCACATTCCTGAGTGAAAAATCCAATGAAAAACTTTGAATTTTGACTACCATAGTCCCAGAGCTTTTGAATTTAATTTTCAAGCTGTTTTTCTAGTTTTACTGCCTAGTCCATTTTCTGCAAAGACACACTGTCTTAGTTACTTTTCTCATTGCTGAGACAAATCCAAAGTTAAAGGAAGAAAGGTTTACTGTAACTCACAATTTGCAGATGTTTGAGTCCATAGTTGGCTGACTCCAAAGCAAGGTGACATGGAAGAGGGACATCAAGGGGGAAAATCAGTCCATCACAAAGCAGGGCAGGAAGAAGGCAGCAAGCAGCAAGCATCAAACAATGGTGGCAGCAGTGGCGGCAGCAGCCCCCTACCTCTCCCTTTTACTCCTTCTAAGCTACCTGTCTTTGGGGTCTTGCTACCTCCACCCAGGGTGGGCCTTTCTTAATCTCAACATCACACACCCTAGTCATCTCCAAAAAGCCCACCTATGACCACAAGAGGTTTTGAGGACACATGTAACTAAAACTCCCAACACATATGCTTTGCTTTGTTTGGAGTTTAATCAAGCTTAACCCATCCTTTCAGGAAACAATGTTACTGGCACAACATTAGCTGTGAGAGTAAATGGTCAATGGAAAGGAAGTACTAGCGCACGGCTTCGACACCAGGCCTTACCCCAGCATTTACCTGGCTCTGCATTTACTTGGCCTGCCCCCATTTTCTTCTCTGGGATGTTCCTCTACCACTTGCCCAGGCCAAAATTAGGAATGGTACATGGGTGAGCTAGGCATTGCCTGGGCAAGGATGCCCACCAGTCTGTCATCACTCATATTCTGTATAACCTACTACTGAGACTGTGTCCTGGCGAGCTAGGCCTTCAGCGTGACAGTCCTTCAGCCACTGTCTGATCAGCTAGCTCACAGCTTGGCAAAGCTCTTTCCCACAGCCTTGCCCCTTGACAGATCGGCTTCCCCGATACATGGAGCACACCAAGTCCCAGCGCTGTCGTGCCACTGCAGCAGCTGGAAGAGCTCACCGGAGCACCGCCATATTGTCTATGGTCATAGACTAGAATGTCACAGTATTGTCTATTTTCTTTTATAGTATTGTCTATTTTCCTTTATTTTGCCTTCCCGTTATAAAGCATTGCTACCTTTTTTCATTAGCCAGAAGAAGCCATATAAAAATGTGCATTATAATAAAGAGAGTCTGATAGGTATGAGAAGTTGGATTTTAAAGGCTCTCCTTCAGTCTTGATATTGAGTGCATGTGAGTTCAGTCGCCACGTTTGCCTTGAGCTGGGCTCTGCTGGAAGTACTGATCTGCCCATCTTCTCCCCTAAGAGTGGGCCCTGAACATCTTTGTGCCCACCCCACATCCCACTTGGTGCCCAGCAGTGGTCAGGGGCTGAGAAATCTCCAGTATTGCTTTCTCTCTCACCATGTTCAGCATGCAGAACTATTCAGGAGAAACCTTCTCCCCATCCCAAGAGAAGCTCAGTGGAAAGCAGAGGCCCACGGTGCAGCCTGGTCCTGTTGGGGGCTACAGGAGGAGCAGGGCAATGTGGGAAGCTGCCCTCTCAGGTCTTTGGTTTTCCAGAATCTCCACTATCTCAGAGCAGGGTGTTAATCAGTAACAGTGGGACGAGGAATCACACTTTGGAACTGCAAATATTTGCAGAAGGTTCTGGGCTGCAGAGCAAAGCTTTCATCTTTCCTCTGAATGACCTTCACAGGTGCCTGCGGCCCCTTGAAGGTAAGAGGTGGAGGGTGACAGGGAGCCCTTGGAATGTCTCAAGGGGGAGGCTGGGGAGGGGAGACGTGCCTGCTGTCTGGGTGGATAGCACAGCGCACTCAGCCCTAGACATGATGGAAACTGTCAACCCCTGCTGGGGCTGGAAGGGGTGAAAAGCGTGTCATAGATTCAAGGGCTCCTCAGCAGAAAGCAGTCCAGGCAAAAGGGCTCAGGAGCCCTGGTGTCTCACCCACCATGACTCGCTGCCCCAAAGGGCAGCCCACCCCTGCCTGGGCCTAGATAGGAAGCCCTAGGCTTGGGGCTACCATGGTTTCTTGTGGCTGAGGTCTATGGAGAGAGGTGTGATCTCCTAGCCTGCTGGTGCTGTAGGCCAAGGAACAGCCCTGAGTGTGAATTCTGCACTCCTCCCTGCACGAACAAAGCCAGAGGCACAGGCCACACTCCTCGGGCTAGACAGGGACTGCCTGGGGGAGTGTCAGGAAGAGGGAAGCAAGGCTTAGAATCTGGAAGGGACGACACCTAGCTGTGGTGCCAGAATAATTTCCAGAGGACACAGAGAAGCAGTTTATAATTCAGGAGCATTCTGTCCGCTGCTCAATTTACAAAGTAGATATCTTAGCTCAGAACGCCGTTAAAAACAAAACAAACAAACAAACAAACAAACAAAAACTCACAGACCAGGCAGGAGGCTAGAACACCTGAGTCATTTCTTGAGGTCCTGGAGGCCAAAAGTCTGGGACCAGCAGGGCTGGGCTATGGTGAGCACCTGTGTCCTAGTTTGTAGATGGCTGCTGTCTTCCTGTGTCCTTTGCAGAGAGAGAGAGAGAGAAGGCTCATTTCAGCCTCATCTACACCTAGTGACTTTTCAAAGGTTGACCTGCTACCCCCATCACCTCAGGAGATAGCGCTTTTTTGAGTTCAGTTTTGGGTTGTTCCCCAGGAGTGTCATGCACTCACAGGTGGGATTTTTTGGGGGGTCTAGTGGGAAGATGTGGTCACTGGGAACGGCCCACAAGGTACCTCTCCCTCACTCCCTCCTCCTCGTCCTTTGATTTCTCTTCCTCCCCATTTTCTCCCCCTCTCCCTCCCTCTTCTCCCTCTCGCTCCTTCTCTTCCTGCCCCTCCCCCTCTCTCTCCCCTC
>PVJA010021172.1:0-35826 GCA_004027025.1 Myocastor coypus
AAAAAAAAAAAAAAAAAAATTTAAAGGAATGCTAAATATAGACCTAGAAGAAAATGACCACCTTAGGACCAAGGGAAAGAATAAGCCTCATTGTGAAAGTAGATAAATGAGAAACAAATAACCAAACATTAGAAAAGTAGCAAAATGATGTAAGTGAGAACATATTTTTCAATAATAACATTCATTATAAATGGTCTTTCCAATTAAAAGGCACAGACTGGCAGACTGCATATAACAAATAACTTCACCTGTAAAATCATGCACAGACTGAAAGGAAAAAAAAAAAAAAGAATGAAAATGATACCAGCAGTTGAAACGTGAAAGAAACCAGAAGCCATTACACTTTTCTGATTTACTAGACTAAAACTGATCAAAAGAAATAAGGCTTTGACATATTGGTAAAGAGTACAGTTCAGGGATGGGGAGATAGCTCTAGTCTAAGCACCTGCCTGGAAAGTGCAAGGACCCAGGTTTAAAGCCCTGTACCACATGCAATGCTGGCATTCCCCTGGGTGCAACACACTGGCCACCAAAGTAGACACCGTGGTCCACACCTGTAACCCGAGTGTTTGGAAGGCTGAGACAGGAGGATCACTATGAGTCTGAGCTGCATAGCAAGACCCTGTGCCAAATTAAAAAAAAAAAAAAAACAAGAAAGAGTACAATTCAATGAAAAGAGATAATGATTTTAAGTATATTTGCACTGAACATCACTACATGTAACTTAAACTTCTAAAACACTACTTGATGTAAATAGATAGATCCTAATATAATCATAGTTGAGAACGTGAATATTTCACTTTCACAAATAGGTCTAGTATACAAATATCAACATAGAAACATCAGAATTTAATGATAATATAGAGCAAATAGATTTAATAGACATCTTGAGAGTATTTCATCCAACAACAGCAAAATACATATTGTTTCCAGCAACATGTGGAACTTTCTATAGAACTGAGAACATTTCAGGTCTGTAAGTTTCAAAAACTACCAAATAAGCCAGGTGTGGTGGTACATGCCTGTAATCCCAGCACTTGGGAGGCTGAGGCAGGAGGATCAGAGCAAGTTTGAGACAAGCCTGGGCTACAAAAGTGAGCTCAAGGTCAGTCTGAACTGCATAGGGAGACTTTGTCCCAAAAATAAATAAATAAACCCTGATCTTCTCAGATCAAAATGAAATAAAACTGGAAATCAAGAGCAAGAAAAGCCATAGAAACCATACAGACATATGGAGACTAACTAGTACACTCCAGAGCAACCAACAGGTCATTAAAATAGATATTTTAAAACTCCTATAATTAATTGATAACGGAAATGGGTCATACCAAAATTTGTCAGACACATGAAAGTTGTCCTAAGAGAAAAGTTTACAGCTATAAGAATATGCATTAGAAAAACAGAAGTGATCCCGAATAATCTCACCACACACCTCAGACTCATACAAAAACAAAACAAAAATTTCACACAGTACAGAAAAAGAAATTATAGTAGAAAGATCAAGTCAAAATTAATGCACTTTAGACTAAAAAAAGTAAAAGATCACTGAATTCAAGAGTAAGTTCTTAGAGAAAATAAAAAAAAGATCAGTAGACCTTTAACTAAAAAGAATTACAAGCCGGGCGTGGTGGCTCATGCCTATAATCCATCACTCAGGAGGCTGAGGCAGGAGGATTGGTGCAAGTTCGAGACCAGCCTGGGCTACAAAAGTGAGCTCAAGGCCAGCCTCAACTGCATAGCGAGACCCTGTCTCAAAAAGGAAAAAAAAAAAAAAAAAAAAAAAAAAAAAAAAAAAAAAAAAAAAAAAAAAAAAAAAAAAAAGAATTACAGAAGTCCCACATTAATAAAATTACAGATGAAAAGGGCGAAATTAAACAGACACCACTGAGATCCAGAGGATTTTTATAAATTATTTTGAAACATTCTAAGTCAGAGAATCAGAAAGAAATGGATGAATTCTCAGAGCCATGTGACCTAACAAAACTGAACCAAGACGAGGCTGCAAAAATAGCTCAGCAGTCTAAGCACCTGCCTGATAAGTGCAAGGATCAGAGTTTGATCCCTGATACTGCATGCCATGCTGGCCTCAGAACCCCAGGTGTGCCATGCTGGCCACTAAAACTGGGCAGGCTAAGACAGGATGATCACTTCAAGTCTGAGCTGTGTAGCAAGACCATGTACCAAATAAATAAACAAATAATTTTTTAAAAAATTTAATTGAACCAAGAAGATACGAAACACTAAAAAGATCAATAACAAACAATGACAGTGATGTAGTAAAATGAAAAATCTCTACCAACTACAGAAAGGATAGAAAATATTTACTGTTCAATTTTATCATACTTCTAGAGAAAAAGTAACAGTAAATGTACCCCAACTTCTCCATGTAACAGAAAAAATAGAAATGCCTCCAAATCAAATCTATGAACACCAAAACAAAGTGAATAAAAGACTCGGAAAGAAGAAACTCACAGATCAATATCGTTGATGACAAATACAAAATCCTCAATAAAAATGCAAAATTTGCCCAAGGATGTAAACTAATAAATTTAACACACCATATAAGTAAAATCAAGGATAAAAACTACATGATTATTTCGATAGATACAGAAAAAATATTCAACAAAATCCAACATCCCTTCAAAATAAAAAACCAACATACATACATATGTAGGAGAAAAGACAGCCTTTTTAACAGATGGTGCAGAAGGAACTGGGTATCTACACACAAAAGATTGAAACTAAATCCCTATCTCTCAGCCTGTATTAATATCAAATCAAAATGGATTAAAGACTCAGATATAAAATCAGAAACTTTGAAATTGCTGGAAGATAACATAGAAGAAACACCTGAACCCCTGCACAAAGTCTTCCTGATTAGAACTCTAATAGCACAGGAAGCAATAGCAAGAATAAACAAATAGGACTGCATCAAAGCATCAACAGTAAAGTAAACAATTAAGAATAGATAACCTACAGAACAGGAGATAAATCTCTGCTGGTTACTCTTCTCATAAGGGATTAATCACTAGAAAATATAAGGATCTCAAAGAACGTAAGCTACTTCCCCACAAGATAATCAAAAATAGGCAAGCGAATTAAATGGATATTTCTCAAAAGAACTGCAAATGTCCAATAAATACATGAAAAACTGGTCAATATTTTTAGTCATTAAGAAAATGCAAAGCAAAGTTACCTTGATTAAGTCCTTGACACCGAAAAAACCAAAAAACCCTATCTTGAAATTCCATCTTATCCCTGTCAGAATAGCTATCACCAGGAATATGCAAATTCAATAAACACTGGCATACACAGAAGTACAAAGAGCCCTCCTACATGGGGGTGGGGGGATTTAAGTTTATATAGCCACTATGGAAATTATTTAAAAAACTGAAAAATAACAATGTCATTAGATCCAGTTATTTCTCTTCTGGATGTATTCTCAAAAGAAGGATGGCATGCATGGTATCAGAATATATAGTAACTAAGCTGTAGAAACCACCTAGATTCCTTTCAGTAGATAAATGGATACAGAAAATGTGGTATAAACAAACAATGAGATATTATCTAGCTATCAAAAAGAATGAGTTTATGTTATCTGAAAGAAAAAAAGATGTAACTAGAGACGATCATGATAAGGCAGATTCAAATTTTTTACATAGCTTTTTTATATGAGAAATCAAATCAATAAATTAATTAAAGCAAGGAAATATTATAGGGAACTACAAGCAGACTTTCGGTGAATAGGAAAGATAGAAAAAGAGGGGCAAAAGGGATGGAGATTAAGAAATTCAAAATCATTATGATATGTTAAGCCCATAACATGTGCCAATTTCCCAAAATGACCTTCACCATTATATATTACTACCACACACTAATATTTTTGAAATCAATAGGGATAAATGGGCATTTCCAATCTCTTAGGATAAATGTTTTCAAATATCCCTAAGAATTGTGGCTTTTTATTTATTATTCTCAGTCTCAGTCATTCTTGATTTCTAAAATTTCACTTTCTATTTTCAAAGTGTAATGCTTAATTACCAAAACATACAAGAGATTAAAAACCAGTAACAATTCACCATTCATTATTTGCTGGATGACACATGAAACAGTGAAGCACTAAGCAGTTACCACCCGAGTGGAAGATTTTAAGGGAGTGAAGAAAGAAGTCTGCTTCATAAGGTAAGTGCTACAAAAGGAAAGAAAGGATACTTTGTTAAGGCATTACCCAAAACACATTTTAAAGACAATAATTATATAATGCAATAAAAATTAGGTACCAACTTACAGTTCAATTTAGCTACAAGAACTGAAGCAGCCAAAACAAATATGAAAACTTTTATGTAGTTTACCTTGTACAACAAAGCTTACAATCTAAAAAAGAGAACTGCTGGAATCTCCTAGAATTTCATGGAATAGTTATAAAGAAATAGCCCTGGGGCTGGCGAGATGGCTCAGCAGTCTAAAGTGCCTGCTTAGGAAAGCTTAGCAACTGCAAGGACTGCAGTTCTATCTCTGGCACCACATGCTGTGCCAGCCCCAACCCCAGGATAGGCTGAGCCAGCCATTAAAAAGAAAAAAGAGAAATGGCCCTGGATGGCCCACCTTGAGACTTTCTAGTATATGAAAAAAAATTAATTCTTATTTGGCAAAAGCACCATGGCCAAATTTTTGTTATAAGCAAAGCAACCTGATGCAATTATAATTCATTAACTCAACTGTATGTTTTCAATTGCATAAGTCAGTAATTTCCAAATACTGTTTAAGCCATTTTTAACTGAATTTCTATTACTGGCAATAAGGAGAACCCAAAGGTGACAGGGCAGAGCCTCTTTTCTAAGGAATGGATAATTCATCTGGTTTTTAGTACCTCAAAGGCTTCTTAACTAAGACTTCTTGATTGATAAGGATCTTTACTAATGAAAAGCCAGAAGATATACAAGGTTACGCAACTGATAAAGCTGAGTAAGTAATAAATGGCACATTTTAAATATTCCCTAAAAATGACTGACACATATAGTCAATTGTTTCACATAATAAAGCTAAGAGACTTTTAGAGAGTCATGTCTTTAATTTTTTGTTACTGGTTCTTCAAACTTCTTTGCATCTACTCTACCTTTCTTTTTCACTTGTTTATACTATAGGGGTTAAAGCTGAGAGCTCTTTAGTCAAACAATATAGTTTTAAATCTTAGATCTGCTACTCAGCACTTAACATAACCCATGCTAATTACTTATTTCTTCCAAAGATAGTTTTATTAATATAAGTGGGGGTAACAATAATACTTCATAGGGTTCTTTGTAAAAGTTGAAATAATATTTATAAAATCCTTAATATAAAGATTGCCATATAGCATTGTTTACTAAATACTACCTATTATTTTTAGCTTTTACAATACAAAAGATATTCCTCCTATGTCTAATTCGGTTATACTCCAGATACTATTTTTCTTCTGCTTTCCTGGAAAATTCAGCATTTTAAGCCCACTAATTTAAAGGAATTTTCTTGAAGAACTCAAGAGACTTTGTAAGCAACAAATTATAACCATTCTTAAAATGTTCTTGGTCATGTTCTTGAAAATATAATGGTGAATTTATTTATTTTTTGGCAGAATCGGGGTTCAAACTCACAACCTTATGCTTGCCAGGCAGGCACTTGTGTCACAGAGCTATCTCTCTGGCCCCCACAGTGGTAAATTTATATTATGAAACAGAATTTCAATTTTATTTTTTTTAAAATGAAGATCAAATAACCTATATGCTATTCAAACAAATATTAAGTAAAGAAATAATGTCCTTTCACCCACATTTTTGAGCAACATTTATTTTTATGTACTTAATACAGGGTCCACAAGGTCTCACTGTACAGATCAGATTCATAGTGATCCTTCTGTTTTCAGCCTCTGAAGCGCTGGAATTACAGGCCAGGCGCACACCACCACTCCCAATCTCAGTGCATCTGGAGGTGGGTTTGGTCCCTGCCTCTGCCTAAGCAGGTGCTTTAATCTGCTGAAATATCTGGCCGGCCCTTTTGAGCAACTTTTATTCAACAAAAAAGTGAAATAATTAGATAGATATAAATTCTTCTTTGCTAAAATGTAAAAAAAAAAAAAAAAAAAATTCAATTACAAAATTCCATTTCCATATTATAAACAATATTACTTGTTCTTTCCCTAACTAAGTAATACAGTACTAAAGAATATTACTACTTGCTGTTATGGGAGGTTTTCTAGCTTTTATCAATTAAAAAAAAAAAAAAAACTGGACGTCTTGAGGTAAAGAAGTACATGGAGCTACTTTAAATTGTTTCATATTAATATCCTTTTCTTTTATAATTTATAAAATATTATGACATTAATGCAGTAAGTTAAATTAGAAGCAAAATGAACACAATATTCACAAAATAGCCTCAATTTTCCTGTTACCCCTTCTTACAGAGTACAGTATTAGACTAGGTTTTATGTCAGATGTTTTAAAATATTAAATGCCCAAATTATAATTATATACCATTTTTAAAATAGAAGAAAGGTACTTAAAAGAAAATATAATTGTTCTAAGTTCTTAATTTTGGTTTGCTCTCTTATCAATATTAGAAAACCTTTCCTTGACTAGCAAAATCTTTAGGTATACTTGCTAAGTATTAACGCAAAACGAGGGCATGTTCTTATCTTTCTGCTTTTGTATTATCAAACCTAACCAGGCATACAGTGGCTGTCCAATTCACAAAGTACTCATACTATATAATCTGAGACTTTTGCAATCATACATTTTAAAGAATCCATTGAGCCCTGACAGGCAAGTGCTATCATTCAAGTTCTAATTACATGCTACCTGAGTTTTATAGAATGGGGGGAAAAATGAATACTGCACTTCCCAAATACATTTTGATCACAAGAAGCCTCCAAAAGAAATGCTCCAAATATTTTCCAAATATACAGCTGTACAATAGCTCACACACTCTTCTATTCAAAGTATGTTCTAGTTTCTCCTCATACTGTGCTCCTACTTGATAAATGGGTCAATAAATGCCAAGTCAAATATTCAAGTAAATATATTTTCATTGTTATAGGCAGACATATAATTAACTCGGAGAATAAAAGAAACAAGAAATCAATTTATAATTACTGCTTTAGTTTTTCCCATTAGTCATTTACATCATAATTGTAGTTCCACTTTTAAAATCTTTATAAACACACACATATCATCTTGACTATAATTATAAATCAAATTATTTCAATTACAAATTAGTGTCTCGTGAACTGTGACCCTCATATGTTAATTTTATTAGTAAGATACAATTGTATCATAACCCATGTATATGAGCTGATTAAAAAGCAGTGCACATTTATGGGGCTGTATTAATTAGTAATTTTAGTAAACGTTTCTAAACAATGTTAAAGATTTGCTCTGTCCCTTTTCTAATACAAGCAATTGAATCATCTTTTATGTATGTATATAAATCAACAAATTACATTTTCATTTCAGTCAAAATAGTTTAATAACAAAGAAATTATTACAAAAAGAAAACATCATTTCACAAAGAGAATATTATAAAGAGCAAGCCTTTTATTAAAAAAAAATTGTTGTCTGTCAGGCCACTCTCTTCACCAATCCTGAAAAAATGCATTTTACACAAAAACATTACATAAGTGTTTCACAAAGAGAATATTATAAAGAGCAAGCCTTTTATTAAAAAAAAATTGTTGTCTGTCAGGCCACTCTCTTCACCAATCCTGAAAAAATGCATTTTGCACAAAAACATTACATAAGTGACCTTTTAAAAATACTGCCCCAGATGCAAAGCTTTAGATGTATCATTACATGTCATGAAGAAAAAAGTTTAAACTGAACTCAAGAAATCTGTTTTAATAAAGCATGCCGACATCACTCAATATATTCCCTACAGTAATTTAATTTTTTTAATTATACGTTACAAGTCATTTCATCTCTTAGTGTCCTCACCTACAAACAGAGAATAAGAATAGTGCCTCATCAAAGATTTCCTGTCAAAATTAAAGGACTTAATACAAGGGAAGGGTTGAGAACGATGTCTGCCACATAAATACCAATATACTTGTTAGCTATATAGGCCCTAGTCATATACATTTTGCCTATTCTATTACCTTCTAATTAGCAGGCCTGAAAGTATCTTTTTTCAAGGAAAAAACATCACATTAAGACATTTTTTATGTTTTCTTTATATCACATCAGCTTTTGGCACTGTTGGTAACAGCTAGATCATCTGCTAGTCACAAGCAAAGTACAAGGTAAGGTCTCTACTAAATAGTAGTTCCAAATTCTGTTTTCAATATATAAATTTTTTCTAGCAGGTTAGGAAAAATGAGAAAAGATTGGTCACCCGGTACTCAGTTGTATGAGGGAAGTAAATTTTGGTGTTCTATTGCACAGCAGGGTGACCACAGATTACAAAAGTTACTGTCCACCCCGAGGGCAGAGCTGGCGCAGCATGTGGTGCTGGGGATCGAACCGCGGTCCCTGAAGCTGCCCAAGCTTTCCCAAGCAGGCACTTTAGACCACTGAGCCATCCCGCCAGGCCCGGTTTTTAATGTTTTTGCCACAAAGGAATGATAAATAGTGTTGAGGGATAGAACTCAGAGGCAAGCACAAGGTCCTGAATGTGATTCCTAGTACCTCAAAAAAGATAAATATTGAATAGACACAAGTATATCTATTTGATATACTTATATAATGGTTTGAGCACTACAAAGTGTATACAAACATCTATAGATATTTATAATTTTAAGAGTCAATTAAGCTAAAAGACTACACTCTTCCATTATCTTCACACTATTAGTAAGCATTAGTTCATTGTATACACTACTAATGTATACATATACTAAGAAAAGTATACAACGAGAATAAAAAATGGGTGATACATTTTCCTAACTACATTGCTCATAAAATAATGGTGTATACAACTATAAATGTTACTGTTTGTTTAATAAAGTAATTTTAACAAAGTTCTCAATTTTATCATGGGGAAGCTCTGATTGATGTTTCAACAACACACGGAACAAAGAACCAAAGCTCAAAAGGTGAAGAGATCCTAGGATTATTTATTTTGGGGAGTACTGGAATCTAACTCAGGACCTTGCACTTGCTATGCAGGCACCTGTGCCACTGAGCTATATCTCTTGATCCCCTAGGATTTATTTAATTGACAAAACTGAAAGGTCTTTACTTTTTTTTTACCACTGGCTCAGCCTGCCCTGGGGGCGAGGTGGAAGCAGCCTGTGCTGCTGGAGATTGAACCACCATCCCTGCCACCTAAGCATTCCTAAGCAGCCACTTTAGACCACTGAGCCATCCTGCCAGCCCCTGAAAAGGTCTTCACAAAGTAAAAAGTATGACAAACCTATCTGAAGTACACAGACTTGCTCAGAGCTCTCATTGCACGGTGCATAAGTACTGCCTGCCCCCTTAAGTATTGAATAAATGCTTTTGAATAACTCTCTCTTCACTCTAGAAGTCCTTCATTGTGACATACTTAAATGCTTTTAGTTTCCTAAATATCCCTATTTTTCCAGTCAGAATTAAGACAGATCTTCCTCAAACTACTTTTTTTTTTTTTTTTTTTTTTTTTTTTTTTTTTTGTCTTTTTGAGACAGGGTCTCACTATGCAGTTCAGGCTGGCCTTGCGCTCACTTTTGTAGCCCAGGCTGGTCTTGAACTGGCACTGATCCTCCTGCCTCAGCCTCCCCAGTGCTGGGATTACAGGCATGTGCCACCACACCCAGCCCTGAAACTACTTTTATCACACCACAACCTGATAAAGAACTGCCCATAGTTTTCTCTAATTCCAGATGGTCATCTGCTTTTTTGACTAGATTTCTTTTGCAATATGCCTGGGACAGACTTACAGTTACCTCTTCCCTATGCCACATTGTTTTTTCCTGTTTTTTTTTTTTTTTTTTTTTTTTTTTTTTTTTTTTTTTGTGGTACCAGGGATTGAACTCAGGACTTGGTGCTTTCCAGGCAGAGGCTTATTCTATTGAGCTATCTCTCCAGACCCTGTATTTCTCTTTGTTTCCTGTAATTCTACCTAACCTTTAGGATCCTTCTTCAAAAACCACCACTCTCTCATTTCTATTTTTAAAACAACAGAACTCTATATATGTCACAGAAAAGAAAAAAAAAAAATTGTTGGTGGTATGCTTTTGGATGAAAGGCCTGTCCAAAATTTGGTAGAGAACTGAAAACCAAAAGGCAGGCCAGACTCATTTAAAAGTTATAGTCAATCCGGTACATCAACATAGCACACTTAAATTATTTATTATTCAAAATGTATATACTGCACCAACTACTTACTAAACAATTAATCCTCTAGTATCACCGTGCTGTTTTAAAAAACTTAATCATCCCACAAAATGAACAATGAGTTCTGCATTACTTAACGTTGTCTCGTTAACGAAAGGTCACAGCAAAAGTGAAGCGTCACAAGATTTAGAACTCGTTATTATGAGAGAACACGAAACTGCCCTAGCCAGTGTAGAAGTCCTGCGCTTCACAACTGAAGGACAAGAGGTTAAATAGGAAAATATCCCCCCCAAAAAATTTCAGAAAGACTTTTCCAAGTTATATTTAGCATGCTCTGTGCTTCAGTACCTTAGATTCCAATTTGATTTTCTCTTCATTCAGCTTCTCTGTTGCTTTCCTAATTTTTTCACGACATCTGGCTGCTTCTGACCTTACTGTAATACAAATTAAATCTTCAGACACATCAATCTTTGTAAAGTCTCCAGGCTGGTAGAATCTGATTTGACACTTTTTGAGTCCTTCCCTCAATATGTAAACTCCCCCCGTGACTCTGACCACCATCTTCGGGCCTTTTCCTCTAAGCGCCCAGCTGGAGAAGACAAAAGCCCCCCAGCAAAGGACCAGGGACCCCCCAGACCTTCTCGCATCACCCGCCGACTCTCCTCAGCCTGGTGCTCGGCGATCATGATGTGCTGAAACAAGGACTCGAAACTCATCTCGGGCCAGGGCTCCTGGGGATCCTTCCTTTCTCTCTTAAATATTTTATAACCTGGTCTGAGGATCCTGCAAGGCACAACACAGGCGGACTCTGCTAGACCTGTCCTGAGCTAGCCGCGCTTCACCTCCTGCCCCGCAGCACGACCGCGGAGCATGCTGGGAACCTCGGCAAGGCCCTGGGTCTGAGGCGGCCGACCCGGGCCTCCAGGCCCACACACAAAATCTCGAGCTCCTCTGCCTAGTTCCCTGCTGGACTCCGCTCCCGTAGGACTGGGCAGCAGCCTTGCTCTGCTCGGCCTTTTTCTCCCACCCATCCCTTCTCATCCCTTCTTATAGTAAGCTCCTCCAAACACACTCCCTCAGCCTGGGGCCCACTGGCCTTACCTCAGGTTGCCAACTTTCCCGCAGGCTCTGGCCAGACCTCGCTTGGGATCTGGCATCGCGAGAAGTTAAACTATGGTGGCTCCTTGGGGCCAGTCTGAGGCCAGACCAGGGTGGTTTGCTAGCGACAAAGCCCCATAGGCCCTTGCTGGAATTGGGCTGCTTGACCTAATCAAGTACAAAATAACTTGCATTCTAAATATAAACTTTTCCAAAGTCTTATCCTTTGGTAATGGCAAAAGACTGCTATAAATGTACAATGTCTAACATTCACCTTAATCATTCCTCTGTAATCAGAGCTTATCTTTTTGTCTGCTTTAAAATTAATCATTGCCTTTTGTAATCAAGCTCCAATAATATTTTAACACTTCAATATCTGTGCAATATGTGTCAGAAACAAAAATGCTTTCTAATTAAAGATTAAATATGAAAGGCACCTTTGGGACTTTTGCCTAGTACCTTTTAAAAAAACATACTTTTAGCTTTAGTTGGTTAAAATACTGATTGTGATAAACATCTCCCTTTAGATCTATGTTAATCAATAAAATTCATATTCATTGAACTTTAAAAAGTAATCTCTAGGATTTTAGAATCAAGTAAAATAAGGTACATAAATATAAAATTTTTGTCACGTAGCAATAGATATAATTAATACTTCACTAATACTATACTATGATTGGTTCCAAATTTTAAGATAATCTAGATTTCTATCTTAATCCTCATCAAGTCACTTTGGTACAAAATTTAATTTTTAACTTTATTATAAAAGTATGCTGAAAAATACAGTGAATGGAAAATAAGTGCCCATAAGAATATCTAGAAACAAATAGTAATGGGATTTTGACTATTGCATTCCAGGTGACCCCACTTATTTAGCCCTTTCTGTTTATAAAGCTTGAAATTAAAGTTAGTAAGTAATAACAATGCATCATAATATTTATGTTTAATACCAATAATAGTGGTTATTGTTATATAATATAATATGTTATGTATCTCCCAAGTATTATTCTCAGCAATACATATCCACTTTAGATGAACTTTGATATTTGTTTTTTGTTTGTTTTTTTGTTTTGTAGTACCAGGGATTGAACTCAGGACCTTGTGCTTGCCAGGTAAGCACTTATTCTTCTGAGCTATCTCCCTGGCCCAAACTTTTATATTTGCCTTCATAGTATAGTTGAGAAAACTGAAGCACAGAGAAAATCAATATATAAACTGATTTCAATAAAAAATTCAATTTATTCATCATCTGAGACCTTGACATATCTTTTAATTAAACAATGCTATGAAATCTGTGCTTTTCTTAATTGCAAGACTGAGACAAAGAGAGCTCAGGAACTTGTGCCGGGTGTACAGTACCTAGTGTAGTTATCTGATTGTTGGTGTGGCTGAGGGGATTTACTAAAGACAGAAGACTCACTCTGACTGTGAGTGACAGCAACCAGTAGGCTTCCTGCCTGAGTAAAATAAAAGGGGAAGGAAGAAGGAAGGCTCCCTTCTGTCTCTTCACCCTTAGCTTTGGTGTTGTCTCTTCCAGTACAGATGCCTTCCATCTCAGACCTCTCAGTCTCCTGATACGTACTCATATGGAACTCTATAGTGAATGTCAGTGCTTCGACTGGATCCTTGTGATCTCTAGCACACAGACACCCCTTTTGCACTCTTCCACTCTTTCCTAATTCTCCAGGCAGCCATTGTGAGCCAATGTTATAAAGTCTTATATATTTGTATATCTTGTATTAAATCTGTTTCTCTGATAAGCAGTGACTGATATAACTAGGATCAGAAACCATGCATGCATTTTGCATTCTGCTTTTTTTTTCCTTGAATCTTCATAATTTATAACTCTTTATTACATAGATGGATGCATATAATTTAGACACATAGAAATAAACTTGACTGCTTTATCTGCTCAAGGATGAAAAGCAAAGCTGAACTGTGTTTGGAAGCATTTTCGCTGAGGCTTCTGAACTGTACCATGGCTGCCATCAAAGGAAAGGGCTTCCAGAAGGTAAATGATGCTACTAATTACTACTACTCCCCTCAGAATTATGTCCTGTGTGCCGTGTACAGGTAGCATCCTCACAAGGAGACTGATTTTCAAAAGCATGATGCTATTTAACATTCCAATTTTATTAGTTAGATTCAAACTCCATTTATTATTTAGCACGCTCTTTCAGCACTGAAATTTGGCAGCATGAAATTTGGAATTTGGACAGCGTTTAGGGAGCTCAGTCACCTAACTCAGATGGGATTATGGAAGAGAGAGCTGCTGGGAATTAAAGAGAAGGAGAAAAGGTTGAAATGGCATCTTCATCTTCAGGCACTGTCTTCAAATCCCATAATACTTAAGCACTTTTTTATCTTCTTAGACTCTTCTTAGAGATACTGCTACTATAGATATTAGGAGGAGTTTAAATTTTAATTTTGTTTACTGAAGCAAGCAATTAGGTTAGCTTACAATTCAAAATTAACATGTTTTATTATAATGAATAAAAGTAGCATGTTAAGATATTTATAGGTCTGTTTATAGATTTCGTAGAATGGTAAGATTTTTTTCTTTTATAGATATATATGCTATGTATGCTGATTATATTCTACAATGTATGGAGCAAGAGAACCATTACTTAATGCCAAATAAAAATGACATGATAAAATTGTGTGAGATTACTCTTTTCTGAAAATTTATCTATAGGTCTAACAAAAAAAAAATGTTTCATTCAACAACTGTTTAATGAGTTTCTACTTTTTTTTTTTTTTTTTTTTTTCAGAACCAGGGATTGAACTCAGGACTTTGCAGTTGTCAGGCAGGCACTTGTGCCCCTAAGCTATCTCCCCAGCCCTGAGTTTCTACTTTTTATTCAACATTCATTCAACTAATATTATTGAACACCTCCTATGTGTCATATTAGAGATACAGGATATAATGAAAACAGAACTACATAAAAAACATTTTTCTTCCCCTGGATATTGCTAACCTCATCCAAGAATTATTATATTTTTCAGCATTTTGGCAGCAGTATAAGCAACTGCTTTCAGATGTTCCAACAGATGTTCTTTAGAAAGAAAGCCAATTATTTGCATTATGATAGCACATATGATTCTTGGATCTAAACTTTTCCATCTGTATATGTTTCATTTCATTACATACCTATGGAATATAAAAGTTAAGATCACTGATTATCTTTCAACCTTAGACTTTTGTTTGTAATACCTCTAGGACCTGAGTTATGGAGCCATCAATAATTGCTTTGCTAAAGGCCTTACATAAGGCTACATTGCTCTTGTGATTTAAAATTCATTTCTCCTCCTTTTTTAGATTAATGACTTCCCTAAGTTCTAAACTAGGCTTGCAAATACTCACTAGCCCAGGGCCTGTACATTGCAATGGAAAGAAGAAAAGTGCTTCATTTATTTTATGGGCATCTACCACACAGGAAAAAAAATAATAGTGTGGGTTCAACCAAGTTTAACAGCCATTTATTGAGTATCTACTAAATATAAAATTCTCTCATGGGTGCTAGGGAGTATACAAAGTAGGGAAGATATAGACGTTGCTTTCCTGGAGGCCATAATCTGCCAAATGGGGCAAGTGTACACAAATAATCCCTGGAAACCTATGTATAACATTCACCCTTGCACTATGGGTATATATATGGTAGAGGAAGAGTGATTAAATCCGATACATGTGTAGAGGAAAATATCTGAGCTGAGGTTTAGAGGATGTTGGAACTGCAATAGAAAGAAAAGTGAAAAGAGCAAAGTTACATGAGGCCAACATTTGGACAGTGCTTAACATTCTCATATACATGATCGAGGATCAAGGACTTTTTTGAGCAAGTAAGTGGCATGTCATAATTGCTCTATGCAGTAAATTCATGGCTGGCTGTTAGAAAATGAACAGGAAGAAAATAAATTCAGCACATGTTGAATTCAGCCAATTCAAGCCACTATAACAAAGTAGCACAAACTGTAGTTCTTAAAACAATGGAGTTTTTAAAAAATATATTTGGTTGTTGCAGGGTCTCACTATGCAGGTTGGACTCATAGTGATCCTCCTATTTTCAACTTCCTCAGCGCTGGGATTACAGACATGCCCCACTACACTGGGACTCTCTGGCTGGCTCTGGCCACCTTGGCGATGGGGTTGGTGTGGCATGTGGTGTGAGGGATCAAACCGCAGTTCCTGTGCTTGCCTAAGTTTGCCTAAACAGACATGTTAGTCTGCTGAGCTATCTTGCTGGCCCCAAAACAATGGAAATTTATATCACACAGTTTTGTAGACTGGAAAATTCCAGATTAATTTAATGACAGTTTGTGGTGATAATACTTGAATTTCTAATTCATGAAAGATGTATTCTCATTTCATCCTCACATTATGCAATCTCTTTTATAAAGACAGTAATCAATCATGATGGCCATGCCTTCATTACCTAATCATCTTTCAATGTTCCATTTGCAATAGCATCACCTTTTATGTTAGAATGCAACGTATGAATTAGCAAGAAAGCCAAACAATCTGACCGTAGCACTCACTATATATCAACTACCTTGGGAAACTTCAACATGAATGGACTCTTTTAATTAATCTAATAACCTCATGAGATAAATTATTCTGTTACTTGGGGGATGCAAGCATTGAGAGATAGATTACTTGTCCACAGTATGTACAGTAGGAAGAAAGAAGCAGACTGAGGATTTGAACCCCCATAGTTCCATAAGTACTTCCTACTGCCCCTAAATCTAGATTGAGGGAAATAGAACTATTTAAGTGGCATTTAATTTCAAGGCAGATGTATTTTCCAAAACTGCTTACTACCAATTAGTATTTTTGGAAGATATTTTTAGACTTCTAGAATGTGAATTAGTTATGCAGTGCATCTTTGATTAAAGAAAATGTGAGCTAAAGAAAAAAATTGAGAATGTGTCATGCTTTGTAGTAAACACTTAAAGCTTATTTAAATACTGTGTCCAATATGTTAATCTAAAAATTAAATTCATATGTAAAGTACTACACTGATTTCCTGATGCTCATAATTGTTTCCCAGGACTGTTATCATAAACAAGTGACTGTTTTAGGATAACAAAAATTTATTTTCTCACAGGCCTAAAAGCTAGAAATGCAAATGAATGACTCTCTCCAATTGGTTCCTTTTGGGTGATCTTAAGGGTCTCTGTTCCTGGCCTCCTCCCAGCTTCTGGCCCTTGCTGGTCTTGCTCGGTGCACCTTGTTCATAGACACTTTGTTCCAATCTCTGCCTCTGTGTTCACTTGGAATTCTCCTGAGAGTTTCTCTTTTCACCTCACCTTATAAGGGAGACAGAGGGCCTACCTGACTCCAGTCTGACCTCATCTCAACTACTTATATCTGCAGACGACCCCACTGCCAAATATGGTCACGTTCTAAGCTACTTGGGGTTAAGATTTCTATGTTTTTTGGGGAATGAATGGGGAGACATAATTCAACCATAACAGATCTTAGAAGTTATTAGAATAATTTCTGTACAATTTAAAGTAAGACCTATTTATTTATATTACAGTCAAAAAAATTTTAGTGGCTTAAGGGACTTTAGAAAATGTCTTGCATAATCCTTTTAAAGGAGTTAACATTGAAGCCCTGGAGGTAAGCATTTCTGAGACGTATGTATAGTCACTATCAGAGGTAAGACTGGAATCCTCTGTTTATTCTATTTCAACGAAAAATCTTTTTTGTTTGCTTGTGTCTTTTGCCTAGTTCAGTGAAAATAAGTTCTCTTTTTCTCTGATTTAAAATTTTTTGAAAGGATTTAAACAGAAGATATTAACAGCAGGGTGTGGCTGGCCTACAGAAATATTTCACTTAGTAACTCCCATTAAAATTAGATAAATGAAATGGAAGTAGATAGAGAAGATGCAGATGCATACATGTATATACAAATATATAGATAAATGTCAATACATACATGCCAAAATCGTGTAAGTATAAAAATATTTAAAAGTATCAATTTTATTTTTAGTCTTGTATTTTTCCTCCAAAAATGAAGGTTAATTGTTAATTCTTAATGACTGATTTAAAAAATTCTATTAACACTTTAGGAGTTATTAAATATCAACTTTTCTGGAAGAAAAATCTAGTGTAGCTACTGAACTTGGATTTTTAAAATCTCAGTGGCCAGGCTGGGTTTTTACCTCAGTGGCAAAGCAGCTGCCTGGCAAGTGTGACATCCTGAGCTCAATTCCCAGCACCCTTCTCCCTCCAACCCCCACCCCCACCCCGCAATCCTCCAAAAAAACCGTAGAGCCCAAAGCCCATCTCAGGGACCAGGAAGGCTGTATCAGGTGCTGTACCCAGGAAAGTAGCTTTTTAGCTTCAGAAAAGAAAAATAGCAGTTCAGTGACAGTAAAAGTTACAGAAGAAAGCCACTGTTCTTCATCATGTATAATTTCTTACTTACTAAATAAGTATTTATTGAGTATATCATGTACTATATCTTAGACAAGAAAAAAACACTATAAAGATAAATAAGACAGGCAACTTACAACCTGGTTATAAAGTAGTTTCCATGATAATAAATTTAAGTGGTTTTTTATTATATAGAAATAATTAAAAGAGAAATTTAAGTCTTTTTTTCTTACTGTCTATGTGTTATAATAAATTCTTTTTGCTTACCTTGTAGGTAGAGAGTTATGCACTATACATACAATCTACTTTTACTTGTTGATCTAAACTTAAAAGAAAAATTACTAGTCTCCCCAATTTTTATTATAATTTTTATAAATGAAGATTTCTATTGATTTTAATGAATTAGTAAGTGGCTATCTAAAAATCTGGAACAAATTTTTATGATTTTATATGAATTATTCAGTGTCTAGAGATTTTGAAAAAATAATGTACATATTTACATACATAGGTGTAGGGAGGGTGATGTATAAATCCTATTTTCTTAAAACACTTCACCAAATTGCTCCTTTATAAGGATAAAATTACTTTATGCTTTCAGTGTTTAAAATTACTTTAGTGGTCTTAGTATAATAATATTACATTATAAAACCTAGACACTGCCATTATTTTCCCTCCATGATATCATAGACAGCTTGAAAGGTTTCATCGTAGTTTACATGGCTCATAAACCTTACCTTTTATTTGACATTGCAGGTGTGTTGATAATAGAATATAGAAAACCCTGGAAGATGGTTAAAGGAAGTAATTAGTTAGCATTCAAATAACAGAGCCTGCTAAGAAACATTTTTAAACAGAGAATACTCTGATTATTGCCTAGGTAATAGTAAGTACTTCTGAAATAGAATTGAATGGAATGAAAAGAATTTAAATATCTCTGGAAATACAATGAAATATCAAAAATGTTTCAATTGCTAAGGAAGTTGTAAAAATGTCATCGTTTGACATCCTTATAGTTCTGTATCTCATCATTCTACTTCTACAGTGTGTACATGCACAGGTTTCCTAAATTGTTTGATATTTTATGCCATCTTCTTTTTTGAGGCATTTATATAGAGAAAACCAAGAAATGGTTGAAATGCCACAGGGTTAGCTTCAAGTGAATAAATGCAAGGACCATGCACACAGGATCAAAACACTCATTAAAAAAAGATTCATGGTGATATTCTTGGAAAGAATTAATAAAATCTAAGAGAACCTATCAGAAAAATGCCCTTAAGATGATTTTATGTCAGTAATTGTTGTATTTTAAATGCTTTCATTTTCTTTTGTGATTTTTTTTATCTTACAGATACTAGCTCTCATAAAATATGGTATTTCAGTCTAGAAGGCTGTAACTGTAAATGAAACATAATACTCTCATCATCTAAGGGTAGATAAGCAGATTCAAGTCTCCTGCTTCGCTGTGCAAGCTGATTACTGCAGAAGTCGCAAAGCTGATTTCCACATCTTGTAAGTGCTGGCTGTGATATTTTGCATAACTAGCCAAACACCTTTCTTTCTATGCAGCATTTGATTGGCAGCATGTCTAGGTGCTTTACAAGATGGACTGACCTTTCTGTGACTTGAGAATAGTGTTGTGTCTTTCATTGAGTCTATGACAGATGATCACAGACATCATTAAATGTTTACTGCAGACCTACTGTGTGGCAGACTCCGCCACAACAGTGAACAAGATACATGTGCTTTGACACTTATGGATCCAATAGGGGCAGCAAAAATACAAGCACAGTAAGTGTAAGCATCAAGTAAAACAGTGAAGGGTAAAAGCCTGCTGCGGACAGTGTGTGTTATGGTTTGTGCCTAGTTGTCCCCGCAAGGCCTCATGCAATCATGGGGCGGGGATGTCTAGAGTTTGAGACTGACTCTTGATCCACTGGGATTATGGGTTTTAGTACTAATGAGAAGGGGCTGGGGAGATAGCTCCATGGTACAAGTGCCTACCTGCTAAGTGCAAGGTTGTGAGGTCTAACCATGGTCCTGAAAAAAAAAAAAAAAAAAAGTATTAAGAGAAGAGGTACTGTTGAGATTTTGGGTCTGAGTACTGCTGGGATTATGGGTGTGGCCTGGGGTGTATAGCCCAAGGCAGAGAGCCTGAATGTAAAAAAAAAAAAAAAGAGACAGAGAAACAGACTCTCCCTCTGCTGCTCTCTGCTGCACTGGTTGGTTGGTTGCCTCTGTCACCATTTGTTGCTGTCCCGCCACCATGAACTGGATGCTCTCTGCCCTGTGCCACTCAGCCTTGGAGCCAGCCAAATACAACTGAAACCTCCAGTAACTGTGAGCTGAATAAACCTTTCCTTTCTTCATTTTGGGTGTCGGGTATCTGTCCCAGCCTTGAGTAACTGAGACCGTGTGCTTGGCATAGATACCCTCAAACAGTCTCTCAGGCTAGGCAGAACTCAGCCTCTGCAGAGCAGAGGGGAAGCCAGTGGATCACTGGGAAAGACAAGACTGTCAGAAGGACAAGAGCCCAATCATGCACGTCCTTGAAAGTAATGCAAGGGGTCTGACTTATTCAAATTTCAGTGGAATTTCCCAAAGAGTTACATGGAAGAATGATTACATTTAAGAAAAAGATGGCAACAAAGTGCTGGTTCCTAGATGGAGACTGATAGCACATACCATGGACAAGATGAAGCATGCTGATCCAGGCCTAGGGCTCAATTGGATAGCTAGCTGTGTGACCTTGAGCAAGTCACTGATTCTCTTTCACACTTATTTATTTCCAAATGGCAATAGGAAGGCAGAATGAGATGACAAGAAAATGTTGAGAGGAAAGAAGAGGAACTACAGGCTCCATACTTTAAAAAATAAAATTTTAGATAGAAAATTAGTGTGTGTGTGTATGTGTGCATGTGTGCATGTGTGTGTGTGTGTGTGTGTGTGTGTGTGTGTGTATTACTGGCCATCAAGCCTAGACACTAAATATTACATACTTTGGCCAGTGCTCCACCACCAAGAATATATATATGGATATAGATGATACAGATATAGATATAGATATAGATATAGATATAGATATAGATATAGATATAGACAGATAACAGGGTCTGCAGAGTCTCACCATACACACTGGACTGGTAGTGATTCTCCTGTTTTCAGCCTCCCAAACACTGGGATTTCAGGCACATATCACCATGCCCAGTCTCAGTCACTATCTCAACATGGGTCAGCATGGCACACCGGGAATCAAATCCTGGTCCTGCACCTACCTAAGCAGGCACTTTAGTCCTCTGAGCTATCTGGCTGGCCCAACTGAGATATATTTCTAATCCTACATAGTACCTTAAAAACAAACAAGAATTTAGTCATTTAGTAATAAAATCCTTAAGCAAGGCAACCCTTAACCTGTCCTACTTTGTAGAAAAGCCACTTAAAAACAATTGAGAAATATATTAGAATCTTGCTTTGGCTACAGTGGTTAAGGATTGGCATCAAGCTTTAGAGAAGAAAACTCCAATAGTCACCCCAGAATCCTTTTTCTGTGTTTTAACTTCAGTTGTACAGAATGGAAATTCACTGTTATACCTATTCTGACTGTAAATATATTGAGGTACTCCTGTAGCTGGTGAAGAATTGCTCCTTCAGCCTGGAGTTGGTGCCCACTGTGATGCTCTACTTCCCTTGGGGATCTTCCCACAACTCAGCATGCAGTTCGTTAGCACCTGAATTAGCAGAAAGACCCCAAGTGTCTTATTCAGTGTCAGCTCTGACTTCTCAGAACCTGGACCTATAGAACTATCAATATCTTATTGCTGCTATTAAAAAAAAAAAAAATCCCAGGGCTGGCGAGATGGTTCAGCGATTTGAAGTGCCTGCTTAGGAAAGCTTAGTTAACCACAGGGACTGCGGTTTCATCCCCAGTACCACACACTGCACCAGCCCCACCCCCAGGGCAGGCTGAGCCAGCCATAATTTTTTTTTAAAAATCACAAATTTAAATGGTTTAAAAGAACTCAAATTTTTTATTTTGTGGTTCTCTATATCACAAGTCTGAAGTAGGTCCTAATGGGTCAAAATCAAGATATTCTTAGTTCTTCATGAAGCTGTAGATGAGAATTCTTTTCCTTATCTTTTCCAGCTTGTGATATCTGCACAGCATTATCTCCTTTGCCTCCTAGCCTCTTCCTTCTTCAAGCTAGCAATAAAGCAACCTCACGTTGCTCTCCTGCTCTCACATTTTTATCTTATAGGAACCTTATGATTCCACTGGACTCACTTCTATAATTTAGTATAACTCACCATCTCAAAATCCTCCATTCAATCACCTCTTCAAAGTCCCTTTTGCCATGCAATCTCACATATTTTAGATTTCAGGGATTAAGTTGTTGTTTATTGAGGGTATTATTCTATCTATAGGTGATCATAAATTTTAAATATAATACCTGAGTATGTACAGTAAAATGTGTAGAATGCTTGTAAAGATGTGTCACAGTCAAAAGGTGAGATATGAAAGAAAATAATTTGAGTCATATTATTTGAGGAAAAAATCTTAAAATACACCCATATATCAAGAATGTTCTAGAACACTGCAAAGCTTAATTTTCCTCTCTTGTGTTGGTTACCATTAAATAGATGGAATCACTTGAATGAGAAAAATACTAGAAGACTAAGAAAGTGAGGGAGAAAAATTCAAATTTCACTGCTGAATTCAAAAGTAGGGTGCAGGACAAGAATAGGACAGAAGAGGGGCCCTTAGATGGACAAATTACAGTGAGGACAAGCAGAGACCCACAAACTTATGGTAAGGGAGTATCAGGATGTTGTTAATCATTTCAGGTCGATCTGAGTCACTTTTCTCCTATTGCTGAGACAAAATGCCTGACACGGAAAGTTAAAGGGGGAATGGCCAAGATAGGCACATCTGGACAAGATCAAACTTGGTAGATCTGGAGCCAAATTTGGTAGGCAGTAATGGCATAACTTCACCAAAGTTCTGCACCAAAGATCAGAGATCACTGCTATAAAGTATGATACACAGAAGGAGCAAAATGTAATCTCAGGTCCTGAGCCCACCTGGAACAAATACAGAAGACACTTCCATAGAAGAAAATGGCAATCATGCAGCTGAAAACTCTGAATTAGTAGCATCTGAAGTACACAAACAAATGCAGAAATGCATAGAGGAACTCACATTGGAGATAATCTCTGAAATAAAAGAAGAAATCTCTGAATAGAGTCTGAAGTTAAAAAAAAAAAAAAAAAAAACGACTGCAGAAAAGTATAGAGGGAATCAGATCAAAGGAATCATCTTCCCCTGAAGGAAGAAAGCACTTTCCTAAATTAATAGTGTTTGAAGTAAAGGAACAACTGCAGACAGGTAGAAAGGAAATGAGAGCAGCAATAATGTCTGAAGTAGAAAAAGAAAGGATAACTACAATGAAAGACTTACTAAATGCCTGTAAAGAAGACATTGATAAAAAATTAGAGGAGAATAGAAAAATGATAGAATGCTTAAATAAGAAATATAGGAAAGAAGCCCGGCGGGATGGCTCAGTGGTCTAAAGCGCCTGCTTAGGAAAGCTTGGACGACTGCAGGGACTGCGGTTCGATCCCCGGCACCACATGCTGCACCACCCCTGCCCTCAGGGCAGGCTGAGCCGGCCATAAAAATAAATAAATGAAGAAGCAAAAAGTTCTGAAACAAGAAAAAACTAAATAAAATAAAAAATAAAAAATTCTTAAAAAAAAAAAGAAATATAGGAAAGAAATAGAACACATGAAACAGTTTCAATGAGATATACAAGAAAGTGAGATATACAACAAAATCTCAATAATAAGCTGACAAACACCATATGAACGAAAGTGAAGATAAAATTTCAGATCTTGAAGACACAGTCACAGCTAGTGAAAAGGTAAGACAGGATCTCTTAAAAACAACCAGGATGCAGGAAAAAACAATTCAACATCTACAAGATGATGCAAAAATAAATAACATGAGATTAATAGGAACCAATGAGAAAGAGGGAGTCAACACAAATGATATAAAAGCATATGGTCAGAAGTAATAGCAGAAAACTTCCCAAATTTGAGAAAACAATTGGACCTTCAGTAACTGAAGCATATAGAAATCCAAATAACATCAACCTGTCTAAAAACACACTCAGACAAATAATAATCAAGATCCCAGAAATCCAGCTGAAGAATAATATACTAAAAGCTGCTAGAGAAAAGAAACAGATCACATTTAAAGGAAAACCACTAGAATAACAGTAGACTTCTCTTCACAAACATGAAGTCAAGAGCATGGAGCAGAGTACTTCAAGTGCTCCATGAAAATAATTCCAGCCCAGACTGCTATACCCCGCAAAACTCTCTTTCAAGTAGGAGGGAGATGTGAAATACTTCCATGACAAGGAACAATTAAAGAATTTCATGATGTAACAGCCAACCATAAACAGTATACTAAAAAATATTTTAGATAGGGATGGAAATAACCCAAACTCAACAAATGAGAACAGAAAGATCCTACGAAATAGGACAACCAATGAAACAGGAGAAAAGGGGGTAAATAGCAGTAAGTAAAAGACATATCAATCATAACTCAATTCATTTCAATTATAAACATCGATGTAAATGGACTCGATTCTCCAATTAAAAGAAATAGACTAGCAGAGTGAATAAAGAAGGAAAATCCAACAATATGCTGTATACAAGAAGCTAACTAAAATTAATATACAAATTCAGTAGCATAGCAGGAGACAAAATCAACACACAAAAGTCAATAGCATTCCTCTACACAGATAACAAGCATACTGAGACAGAAATTAGAAAAACAATACCTTTTACATTAACACTGAAGAAAATGAAATACTTGGGAATTAACCTAACTGAAGAAGTAAAAGATCTATTCAATGAAATCTACAGTACTCTGAAAAAAGAGCTCCTAGAGGATTTCAGAAAATGGAAAGATATTCCCTGCTCCTGGATAGGAAGAACCAACATTGTGAAGATGGCCATACTCCCTAAATTGTTATACAGGTTTAATGCAATCTCTATCAAAATAACATGAACATACCTCATATACCTGGAGAAATCTCTCCTACAATTTATTTGAAACCAGAAAAGACCTAGAATTGCGAAGACAATCCTGGGCAACAAAGACAAGGCAGGAGGCATTACAGTTCCTGACCTAAAGTTATACTACAAAACTATAGTGATAAAATCATCATGGTATTGGCAAAAAAAAATAATAATAATAATAAACCTGTGGATCAGCGGAGTAGATTAGAAGATGCTGAAGCAAATACAAACATACTGAACCACCTTAGTTTTGACAAAGGGGCCAAACATGTTTAGTGGAAGAAAGATAGCCTCTTTAACAAATGGTGATGAAAAAAATCATTCTTTTCATGCCCAAAAACTAAAACTAGACCCAGGTCTATCATCATGCACCAAATTAACTCAAAATAAGTTGAAGATCTAAATATTAAAACAGAAGCACTAAATCTCCAGGAAAGGTAAGTAGGAGGAAATCCTGAAGACATCAGAGTAGGCAAAGAGTTCATTGACAAAAATCAAAATGCATGTGTAACAGTTGAAAGAATCAACAATTGGGACCTCCTCCAGCTGAGAAGTTTTTGCACGTCAAAAGAAATTACCAACAGAGTGAAAAGACAACCCACTAATTTTCAAAATTTTTTAAGTAATAAGTATTCAGACAAAAGTCTCCTACCTAGAATTTACAAAGAACTAAAAACATTTTAGGGGTCCAAAATTCAAAGACCCAATGAAGAAATGGGCATCTGAAATGAACACACACTTCTCAGAGAAAGAAATTCAACGAGCCTATAAATACATGAAGAAATGCTTCACATTGCTAACCATTCATGAAATGCAAATTAAAACAACAGTTAGATACCATCTCACCCCAGAAAGAATGGCTATCATAATGAAATCAACCAATAACAAATGTTGGAGAGGCTGTGGGGAAAAGGAAACCTTTTCCACTGCTGGTGGGAATGCAGACTGGTGCATCCATTGTGGAAAGAAGAGTGGAGACTCCTTAAAAAACTAGAACTAGAAATCCCATTCAATCCAGCTATCCCCCTACTGGGAATTTTTAAAGAACTGATAACATCATATCATAGCGATATCTGTGTGCCTCTATGTTCATAGCAGCATAATTTGTGGTGGCTATTGGAAACAACCTAAATGCCCATCATCTGAAGAATGGTTAAAAATGATGTGATACTTGTTATGGTTTATGTCTAGTTGTTCCCCCAAAGCGTCATGCAATCATGGGGTAAAGACTTCTATAGATTGAGACTTGACTCATGAGTCACTGGGATTATGTGTTTTAGTACTGATTAGATTATCGGTCTGAGGACTGCTGGGAATTATAGATGTGGCCTGAAGCAGATAGGCTAAGGCAGAGAGTCTGATGTAACTTAAAGAGAGACAGAGAGACAGATGCACACTGTTGCTCTGCTGCCCTGTTTGGTTGGCTGCCTCCATCACGATTGTTGCTGTTCTGCAGCCATGAACTGGATAATCTCTTCCCTGTTCCACTCAGCCTTGGGCCGGCCAAATATGGACTGAAACCTCCAGTAACTGTGAACTAATAAACCTTTCCTTCCTTAATTTTGGGTGTCGGGTATTTATCCCAGCAATGAGAGATGAGTAACTAAGACCCCTGTATACAATGGAATATTACTCAGCTATAAAGAATGATAAACTAGAGCAGTTCAGGTTACATCTTCAGAGGGGGGAATGTTGTAGGCAGCTGAATTAGATAGAAGTATTATAGGCAATTAGATTGGGCCAGGCCCTCAAGGACAATATGTAAGACAAGGTCACTCTAAAACTAGAGACAGACATTCCTCTGCCATGGGCCAGATCTCAAGACAAAAGTAAACAAAAGCAATTACATACTTCCTTAAGGGTGGGCATCAGGGATTGATAAGCTAAATAAGTATCAATCACCTTGGAAAAGCCTGGAAAGAGTTACAAGCTCAAACCCAATAGGTAGTATTCTTGCCCACTTGCTATGTGACTTGCCTTCCTGTTGGATCCCAATTTTAATCGATTTTACCTGAGCAATGATGCTTGTAATCTCATTGGTTGATGATAGTTTTGTCCCACCTCTTAACCACCTAAGTGAGTTCCCATGTCTTCTCCACAACCTTAGTCCCACCTCACCACATCTGGCGTGTGTCCTTCTTATAACGTCTCTGCAGGAAGCTCTGCCGCAGGGTTCCATGCCAGGCCTCTCTGATGGATGAAGTTCTGCTCACATACGGGGCCTGGGCTCTGGGTTGAATGAGTTTCTGGTGAGTCCTGGGTGGTCCCACTCACACTGGGCCTGGGCTCTGGCTCGGAAGTGTTTGCTGTGGGCCCCAGGTCATCTCACTCACACACTGGACCTGGGTGCACTGGCCTATTTATTTAGTAATCATATGCCCTTAATCCCAGCTTCGCATCCTGAATCAGTCACATTCTCTAAACCCAATCACCTCTGAAAAACCCACCTATGATTGCATGAAGTTTTGGGGAGACACATAAGCACAAGCCATAACAAGGTCAGTTGTCTCCTAACCTAGGGTGCTGAATGAAAAAATGAGCAAAGGAATGGAATGTACTTTGGATGTACTTTGTGATTTAATGCTCAGGAGATTGATTTGGTCAAATTTGGGGAAATTTTGAAAATATACAAAGACAGCCAATCTAGCCTAGTTTGTCTGCTCTTGGAGGAGAGGAGGCATATTTGATAGGTCCTTCGCTATTGAAGTGGCTTGCAGGCAATCGGAGTAAATGTTCTGACCTAAAACGTAGGAGCCACAGTCAATCAGTGGAAAGGTTCTATGGTTCTTAAACACACCATAGACTCCCAGTTTTGGAAGTGTCAGGCAGTAGCAAGATCCCAGGAATTATATGTTGAAGGAATAAAGGAAAGTGAGTGTATGCAAAGGTTTGTATAGGCAACAATTTGGTGGTAAGACAATGAGTATTTAAAAGTTTGTTTTAATAGCGAGAAAATTTAGAAACCAATACTCAATGCAATGTACTACATTTTGATAAATCCTATTAAAATCTAAGTCATTAAATGAATTTAAAGGACCATGTTCCTGCCTGTAAATAGGGTTGCCAGGCTTAGCAAATAAAAATACAGAATGTGCAGTTAAATTGGAATGTCAGATAAACATGGAATAAATTTTATTCTATTCCCCAAATAGTGCATGATAATCAATCTTTATAGTCATATTATATTGTAAGTAAATTATAACCATATAAAGATAGTATGTTTATTACTTAGGAAAGAAGATACACTGGATAAATGTGCTGAAAAGCAGGTAGAGAACAGTGGAGAACAGCTGCCTTTGTTGCGCTTTTTAAAAAGTATGCATTTGTTTAAGCCAGGTCCATGGGGGAGGACTAAAACTCAGCTCCCATAAATTCAGCAGTGCTACTAGGGAACAGTAATCAGCAAGGATAAATCTGAAAGGAAGCTCAGCAAGGCAGATAGCAGCCACTGCATTCCTATTACCTAACACACATGCAACCTCACAGAAGAACAGGAGTAAGAAGCGAGGGCCAAGGGGAAAAGATCATCCCATGGACCACTGTTAAATTTACTTTAGGAAAGA
The DNA here is from genome assembly GCA_004027025.1 of Myocastor coypus. Taxonomy (NCBI): domain Eukaryota; kingdom Metazoa; phylum Chordata; class Mammalia; order Rodentia; family Myocastoridae; genus Myocastor; species Myocastor coypus. The sequence goes on from PVJA010021172.1 coordinate 28,404, forward strand.
GCTTCCCATCTCAGTCCACAAAGCTACTTAATTTTATATGCATGTCGTTTCTCACAGAAACTAGAGCTAACCACGTTCCACACATTTTGTGACCCATCTTCACGATGCTCTGTGTCTAATGAAGTAAAACATGCACTGTTTATCTTAGAAAGGGCCTGATGTTGCTGTGTTCACTTGTTCCTTATCCAAAGAATCTCTGTCGGTGCCTTTTTTCTACTAAGCATTTGCATGCTACCTGCCTGTTAGGCCTCAAAATACCAGATGGAGCTTGGGAGCAAAACAGACACTGTTGTCATAGAAACAAGATGCTATCCTGCTCTATGCAGCTGCCATCTTTTCCCTCCTCTTTCATCCTCTCACTATGAGGTGTTCTGATAGGAACAAGTACTGATCAAATAGATTCCCCCACACATATATCCTCATCTACCTTGGAATGCATCCACTGTTAATATATGCCTCCACTTCCCAGGAGCCTAAAACGATGGAGAAATGATGCGATTTCCAGGACTTCTAATCAGAGTAGAACTGATAAGCCCATGCTTTGACATCATTTTCTTTCCCTAAACTGCTATGATGCATTTGTCTTGTTCTCGAATGAGATAATATCTTCTGTTGCCAGGGGAGTCTCAGCTTTGACATTCCTGGAAATGCAACCTGTTTGTAATCACTGTGCAACGTCTATACTCAGTAGGAGAGCAGAGAATGACCTCTCTTGATTCACTGAATTCCCTATAGCAGTGACAGATTGCTGAGCACACAGAAGTCTGATAAATTCTTGTGGCTTGGTGTCTGAATTTGAGGGTTGCAGTCACTGGGCACAAGCACTCACTGCTGCTCAGCCTCTTCTAGCCATTATGGAGTCCTCAGGAGGATGGCATTGTGGGAGAGCTGTTCAGTGCAGATGGGAAAAGGGGACCCCAGTGTATTCTGGAAGCACATGGCACAGGACAGTTGTCCCTTATTTGTTGTCCCTCCACAGTTGGGGACAGGATAAATCCTAAGGCCTTACGCTTGTAGCTTGCCAAGTTGCAATAGGAATAAAGAGATGTTAAAATTGAAGTGAGCTGTTTGGCCAGCCATATAGCTCAGTGGATCAAAGTGCCTGCAAGTAGGTGCAGGGGCCAAGGGTTTGGTCCCCAGGCCTGCTGGACCAGACACGCCTTGGGGCACACTGAAATGGCAATTGAGACTAAGCATGGTGTCATGCTCCTGAAATCTCAGCTCTTGGGAAGCTGTAAACAGGTGGATCACTATGAGTCCAATCTAGTAGTGAGACAGTGAACACCCTGTAAACCGTTCCCTAATATACAAAAAAAAAAAAAAAAAAAAAAACCTGAAGTGGACAGGAAATAGTTCAAGTATTAGTATTGTTGCTGTCATGAACTACCACATACTAGGTGCTTAAAATACGAAACACTTACTCTCTTCCAATTCTAATAATCAGAAGTTTAAAATCAAGATGTTATCAAAGCATCTTGATACTAGAGCATCTGGATACTCCAGGGAAGAATCTCTTTCCTCAGTTTCTTTCATTTGTAGTGTATACCTATAGTCATCAGCTCCCTCACGAGAGTCAACAGTTTAGGATCTTGTGCCCACCATTGATTTGCTTTCCCATCTGTTTCAAGTCACTCCCTGCCTCCCTCTTTTAGGGACATTTGGTTATATCTATGGGATATCCAGTTTACCTCAAACAGCGGTTCTCAACCTGGGGTTGCAACCCCGGCAGGGGTTGAACGACCAAAGCACAGGGATCGCCTAAAGCCATTCCGAATCATAACTGTAGCAAAATTACAGTTTTGAAGTAGCCACCAAAATTATTTTTTGGTTTGGGGTCACCGCAACATGAGGAACTGTATTGCGGGGTCACAGGCATTAGAAAGGTTGAGAACCACTGACCTAGAATAATATCTCCATCCAAATACTACTCACTTAACTACATCTGCTGCCCTCCTTTTGCCGTATGTTATGCTTTATGTCTAGTTATTCCCACAAAGCCTCATGCAGTCTCTGGGGCAGGATTCTAGGGTTTGTGATTAGTTCATGACCCAGTGCTAGGATTACGGGTGTAGGTGCCACACCCACCCTGGGGAAGATAGCCTGAAAGAAGTGTAAGGCAGGGAGAACCATGGCTCCTCCCTTTGCTCTTTGCTGTCTTCCTCCACCATGACCAACTGTCCTGTGCCATGTGCTGCTTTGCCTTGGAGCCACCAAGTGTGGACCGAGACCTGCCTTCATAATGTCTTCACTAAATAAACCTTCCCTTCCGTAATTTTCAGTGTCCGGTGATTTGAGAGAAAAGCATCAGAGACACCCTATACATATTTTGTCACTCACAGGTTCTAGAGGATGGACATTTTGGAAAGCCATTATTTAGCCTCCCACAATTCCCAAACGAGGGTGATCATCTCCTGGGAATTCTTTCAAAAATGAAGACTACCAGGCTCTAGTAATTTTTCCTATCAGAATTTCTTGGGAGGCAGGGGCAATTAGGCTGGGAATCCATTTGTAAAACTCAGGAACTCCTGTTGAAATGGTAAGTTAAGAGCTTTTTTGGTGTCTTTCCTAAATGTACACACACTGAAGGTCAGTGAGGTTGTGGGAGATTTTTAAAATGTATTTGTTGAGGCAAATGTATCTGCTTAGGCAGAGCTCATTGGCTGGGGTTCAATCCCTGGTATGCTGTGCTGGCCCCACCCACAGGGCATGCTGAGACGGTGACTGAGATGGAGTGGGGGTGCCTACCTGTAATCCCAGCGCTTGGGAGGCTGAAAACAGGAGGATTACTACGAGTCTGATCTATGTAGTGAGACTCCGTAGACCCTGTAGGCCCTGTCCTAAGTACAGGAAAGAAAAAAAAATAAAGATAAATAAAATGTATTTATTGAAGAAGTTTGGAAGATCTTTCATCCTTTGAGGGTCATAATGCTCCCAAGTATGGCTGTGACAAACTGGGTCTAGCAGTTCTTCAATTTAATGCTAAAAGTAAGAAAATCACTGGTCAGTGCCTCCTTCAACCCTCTACCATATGAAATAGGTATGGTGATATCTTCCATGAGCTGATGCTTTCCTTCCTTCTGGAAGCTTCTCTACTTGGAGTCTCAGAATGCTGTGTTCCTTCAGAGACTCTTGTATACTGCTCTCAGTTTTCAAAGTTGCCTATTTTGCCTACTTCAAGAGAAAAGGCTGTGGTGGAGGGAAAAAATCCATATAATATCTTTAGAAAAACTGTAAATATTTCATCATTTCTTACTAAACATACATTATTAACTCTGTAATGTAAATATTTTATGGCCTGCAACTGGCAATTTTGGAATATATTGGTATGTTTGGAGAACTGTGGTTCAGTTAAAAATCCTGCACTGCTCACCAGCTCATATTTAAGTCACATAGCTCTTTAAAAAGCATTTAACTCTCTGAATTAAGGGAGTAATCAAATCTATTTGTCAAAGGAGCCTTAAGGACCAACTCAGAACCTGAAACAGCACATCTCTCTGAAGAGAGAAATTTCTGGAACCTCTTTCAGCTCAGAGCTTCCATCCTCCCAAAGACGACAACATGATATAAGTTTCCAGTACCCTGGTGGCTCTAATTTCATCCAAGGGACAGAAAGGACAGCTGTGCTTATAACCAGCCCTTTCAGAGGTCCATGAGCTGGTTAGGGGTGGAACTGGTGAAGAGTTCTGCCACACACCGAAGGGCAGAAAATCCTCCCCAGCTCTAAGCATTTGGAGCTGAGCAAAGGACAAGAAAATCGTTTCATTAAATAAACTGGCTAGATAGCAGAACATTTAAACCAGGTTTTCAAATAGAGATCTATTTGGAGAATTTTTTTTTTTTTAATTCCAGTGACTCTCCAATACAGAGGTCATAGAAGCTGCCATCATTCTAAATTACAGACCATTTCAGCAGTTGGCTGTGATCCAGGAGGTTGCATTATTCCAAATTGCCTGTCAAAAGCTGTCAAAACACTGCCATTATCAAAAAGTAGTTCTTTTAAATAATTTTCTTACTCTTTTCTCTAAAACTTTACTGGTATTGAGCCTTAATGCCATAGCTCATAGGCATAGCAAGTGAAAGCCTTTCAAAAGAGAAGTAGCAAAAAATGAAGACATGAAAATTCTAGGCACGAAAACATACAAAATTCTAGTGGGAGAACTGAATCAGACTCACCCACGGTCATCCTCCTAACGTCTCCCCCAGATAATAGCCATTGCTAATCTACACATGGATTTGTAGCCAAGGAATATAGAAAGATTGTTTGCAAACAATATCATTTATGTGAAAATAACTGTATGGCTACTCACTAGACTCTATTTTTGTTATTTCCCTTCTCTTTGCATTCCACGTGTCTAAGAGAAAATATTATAGTTTATAGACTACTCATCACTCTTTCCTTCATTTCATAAATATAGACAACTACCTGATTTCCCTTGGGGGTAGGGAGAGCTTGCTCACAAATCTGAACCACAATCCTGTACTTCTCTGTCCCCTGGCCCCAGCTTTTTGATAAGAAAATTAACAAAATGAAATCATATATATGTGATGTAAACAGCATAATGATTTGATATATGCATGCATGGCAAAATTGCTACCATGTTCAAGCTAATTAGCATACCCATTGCTTCCATTGTTAACTTCTTTTTCTTTCTTTCATGATAAGACCTCTTAAGATCTACTTTCTGGGAGGTATCAAGCATGTGGTACAGTGTTGTTCACTACGGTAACAGTGCTGTACATTAGAACTGATGCATCCTATGTAGCTGAAAATTTGCACTCTTTCACCAATATCTGCCACATACCTAGTCCCTAGTCCCTGGCAATCACCATCCTATTCTCAACTTCTATGAATTTAACGTTTTAGATTCCACATGTGAGATCATGTAGCATTTTTCTGAGTGAGGTTCGTTTCCCCTAGCATAATGTCCTCCATAAGGTTCATGCATACTAACACAAACAGTAAGATCTCCTCATTTTAAAGGATGAATGATATTCCACTGAATAAATATCCCACATTTTCTTTATTCATTCATTTGTAGTGTCACCCTTGGGTTTTTTCCATATTTTGACTACAGTGAATAAGGACACGTTATAGAAATTGTTTACAGCCAGTAGCAAAAACAAAATCAAACTTCTTCAAAAGTAAATATAGAGCTATGATACGATCCAACAGGCCTACTTCTGGATATATACCCAAAAGAAATAAGTCAGTACTTTTAAGTAATATCTAAAGTCTACATATACACGTGTTCCAATTTTCTTTTTAGCTTTAAGAGTCATCTCCTTTACTCATTTTTTAGTTAGAGCTCAATTCTGGAAGTTGATTCTTAGATTCAAAAACCTTTCTTCAGAAAAGAAAAATATCTGCCACCTACTTTTCTTGGATATAGAATTCAATGTTTAAAATTAAATTCTATCAAAGGATTTCAGCAAAAATTCAGGAATTTTTAAAGATCATTTATCTTTGAAACAATGTAAGATGACAAAATATTTAGAGAGACTGCAGTTTTCTTAAAGCATTCCAGTGCAGGCAGTGAATTAGGAAATCATCAGGGTACTATAGTCCTACCATCATTTTCACAGTCTTATTTGTCAACAACTATTTTTTAAAAGAAGTAGAATTCCAAGAAAACACATAGCCTCTAAATTCAGACAAAAAAAAAAAATACATAGAAACATTTCTTCAGTCTACCAGTAATACACTGTGGAGAAAATACAGTATGCGGGTGAATTCATTTAACAGAAAGATGGTGCTTTGAGCAAACGTAGCATAAAGTTGTTTCAAAATGAATCTGCAGCTTCTAAGAATGCGCATAATGTATGTATGTAATGGTACTTGATCTCATTAGCAAGCGACTCCGACTCTTCAGCCACTGTAAAATACAACTCATAATCAGCACATTCTCAAGAGCAGTATATCTGCATGACCCGACTTCTGCTCTGCAGTTAACAATTCTGTTTTACTCCATAAAAGGAAAATTTTTTTATCATCTCTAAATTATACAAAGGAACTCCAAAAAGCCCACATTTACATCTAGTTTTTAGGTTGCACTTCTACAATAGTCTCCCCAGCCCCTTCTCCACTCTTTACTAAGCAGGGCCAGGTAAAAAGCTCAGCAACATAAGTGCCTGCCTGGCAAGCAGAAGGTCCTAAGTTGAATCCTCCATGCCAAAAAAGAAAATAAAAGTTACTTTTTTTTTTTTTTTTGAATGTATTTAGTACAAGGTCTATAGTGTCTCACTATGTAGAATGGACCTGTAGTGATCCTCCTGTTTTCAACCTCCCTGGGATAATAGGCACATGTCACCACACCCAGCCTCAATCACCATCAGTAGACTGGGGATCAAACCTCCAGCCCTTGCATTTGTCTAAGCAAGTGCTTTAGTCTGTTGAGTTATCTGGCTGGCCCTAAAAAAGATTTTAAGAAAGCTTACAGTAATGAAACAATTATTTTTATTTAACATAATATTCACAGTTTATTGAGCCACCAATCCATTTTTACTTTATTTAAGTATGTAAGGGTCAATGGTGTTCTCCAGAATATGATTTGCAATTCACCCTGGTGCGGATTTCTCTTCAGGCATGTGCAAAGCATTTGGTTACAGAGCACAGGGCCAGGCACGCCAGCATTTGTGATACTGATGTGGGTTAACATTCTGCTAAACCGCTGGTCATCAGAGGCATAGTGAATGTACATTTGCTAATCTTGTACAAACCAGGACACTGGGGCTCTGATTTACAAAGTGACAAAGCTGGCTGTAGGCTGAAAAGTCTCTATTTTGATTGAGGTTTTCTAAAATGAGAAGCCTTAAAGAATATAGCTTATTTGTCTATTAAAGAAAATATCTCAGGCCTGATAGCTCAGTGGACTAAAGCTCCTGCTTAGGCAGAGCACAGTAGCCGGGTTCGATCCCTGGCATGCCATGTAGGTTCCACCCGAGGGGCATGCTGAGACAGTGATTGAGACTGAGTAAGGTGGCACGTGCCTGTAATCTCACCACTTGGGAGGATGAAAATAGGAGAATCACCATGTGTCCAATCTACATAATAAGACCCTGGAGACCCTGTCCTAAATACAGAAAAGAAAGTCAGAAAAAGAAATGGTCCAACTACTATGAAAATTGGTGTGGAGATTCCTCAGAAAGGTGGGAGTGGAGGTTCCATTCAACCTAGCTATTCCCTTGCTGTATACTTTCCTAAAAGAAGGAAGGGGAAAAGATATATTTATGTGTATACACGGGGTAGCTTAGATAATTGTATTGCTGATTTTTTCAGGTATATTGAAAGGAGCAACTGGGGCTGGGAAGATAGCTCCATGGCACAAATGCCTGCCTGGTAAGTGCAAGTGCAAGGTTGTGAGTTTGAACACCAGTCCCACAAAAAAAGAAAGAAAGAAAGAAAGAAAGAAAGAAAGAAAGAAAG